>WYDI02042107.1:0-57140 GCA_009867235.2 Psittacus erithacus
GCCCATGGCAGGGGGGTTGGAACTAGATGATCTTAAGGTCCTTTCCAACCCTAACTATTCTATGATTCTATTATTCTGTGTTATGTTTAGAAACCTGTGCAATGTTTTAGAGTGCATTTGTAGCATTTCTTTCTATGTGAGAACTGCAAAAGATGGATACATGCAGACCTACAGGAATTTTCCTTTTTAAATACTGCTAAGCCAGAAGAACACTTCAGCCTACTGTGGTGTAGTCTTAAAAAGTATTTGCATTTTGATGACTTTTTTTTTTTTTTTAAATGAGTTCACTATTAGCATTCTTTGCTACACAAAATACAACCTATGCTGTGCAGGTTATTATATTATTATTATATATACATTTCTGTCATGAAAGTGTATTTTAAAATTAAAGATACATGCAGAAATATGAAGATCATTTTCAAGTGTATAAATACAGAAAAAAGAGCTTTTCTTTTGCTGTACAACTGTGTTTGCTTGCTAAATACAATTCAGTTGAGAGGTATGTGTACATCACTTCAAATGCCAATAATCCTTACACAGCCTTTGTTTGCATGACTTGAATCTTGTGTTTTAAATATAAGAAGTGTGTTTATTTGTCAGTCCTTTATCTTTTGGTTCAGAGGTCTATCATTAATAGTTTTATACCCCACTCCAGTATTAGCCCCAAGTGAAGCAGCTGTTCAACAGATAGCAAAACCGTTTTTTCTGTAGCAGTTAGCATAAGGGGAACAGAACGTATACAGAGGCTTAAATATATACTATTTGAATACACATATACAGCATATAAGGTATGCAAGATGTATATCACTAACCAGTACATTTCAAGAATATATTTTAATTGTTGGGGATTTGGCTGTACCTGAAAAGCACATCTGAGCTAGGTTTATGTAAAGTCTTTCAGTCCTTCCTGGTTGGTGTTAGATCTGTGCTTCTTACTGAGCTATCATAAGATTAAATTCATTTTAGCAGTGTGTTACAAAATTGTGAACAATAAATTAATTAGAACAGCTTTAAAATGTTTTGAGTGATAAAAACAAATCCATACCTGGTAATAATTTTTTCAATACCCTGTAAAGTCTAATGCCTCATTTATCACAGCAAATTGATATACACAGCCTGTAAAAAATCTTTCAGAGCCTGAATTTACTTGGAAAAAAAAGAAGTCATTCATAGAGAGGTCCAGGATTTTTATACATTGCACTTTTGAAATGTGTCTGGTACAGAAGGTAGCAGTGCTGACACAGTGAGGTTAATAAAAACTTAAGAGATTCTTATTTAGTCAAGGCTTTGAATCATTACATTTTTGTCATAAGACAGGTTTCCAGTGTAAATTCTGCCTTTTCTGTGTCTCTTCCATGATATTTTGCTTGGCCACCTTAAATTAAAGTACGTTAATGGAATCTTAAAAGAAATGATAGAAATTACTTATGGGCGTATTCTGGGAAAACTGGAATTGGCTTTTATCTAAACATTGAGGAAGTTTGTGGGTTTCATTTTTTGTTTGGGGTGTGTGTTTTTGAATTTAGTTTTGTTGTTGCTGTTACCTTTTAGTCATGTATGCAACCTGGAAAGAAAACCAGCTATTTTCATTTTTGCTATTTAAAATGTCTAGGTGACATGCTATACAAGATCAGACAATGTCTGTAAATAATGTCTCCTTTATACAGACGAGGCTATTGATAGACTTCTGGGTCGCAAAAAGAAACCATATGTGGTTTCAACAGGTGACTGAATTGAATATTTTGTATGTGTGTCTTTACAGGTAGCCATACAGAACTGAAGAATCACAAGTTGAAATGAGTAACCAAGAGTCTGATGTTCTATGTTGCTGGAGATGTAGAAAATATATAGCAAATTCTGTTTGCCTTGAAAAAGCTCATAAAAAAGAACCATCTAATGTAAGTATAGCATAAGGAGGGAGTTTGTAACATTTTCCAGTGTCATTGGTTTTAAATGAGGAGAATTAGACTTGCCCTCAGTTATTAATTAATGCACTGTGAAGATAAGTACTAAAATATGGAAAATTCCATAGAGAATATGTAAGCAGCAATGCTATGGGAGCCAAGCAAGCAGTAATCATCTTTTTGTTATGCAGTAGGAAGGCTGGTATTCATGACTCATTTGACTACTACATTGTGTGGAGTATATAGCGTTACCATTTTTCATGTAAGAATGGGTTCTTGTTTTGACAGTTTTAATGAAGTAATTTTTTGTTTTAATAACTATTAATAGAGAAGTCTTTTTTTCTATATGTGTTTTAAAACACTCTGTGAGTGTTTTAAGTACGGACACTGATTTCTGCTGTGGTAGTTGAGTGTGCATTGAGAGTTTCCTACATCAGAAACTTTTGCTCTTTATTTTGAAAAAGTAAGGGACAGTCTGTGCACAAAAATAGCTCAGATTAGCCTGCCCTGTGGGGGGGAGCATGTTCTGCAAGGCTAAAACACCACTTAGTAATTTACATTGTTCTGTTAATTTATTAAAATGAACAGGAAAATAATCACAGGGAATAAAACAATGACAGAGTATTTCCTCTGGTTTATAATGGCAGTTAAAAATCATAAAGAGTTGGCGTCTTTCCAGATATGCCAAAAGACTGCTTTCATCGCATGATCTTGAATCAAAGCAAAAAAGCAAATAGAAGGGAAGTTTTATTAATGTTTTTATTAACGCACTAGAAATGTGGCACTTTTTTTCTTTTTGGCAGTGGGGGATGGTATAAGCAAAGTTGTTATTTTTTAGATCCTGATAGTATTGTTATTATTATTTTAATCACTCTTCTTACAGAGCTTGACATTCTGTAATAGCTATCATACTTTATACTTGGGAGTCTTTATTTTCTGCATCATTTGAAGCAGCTTTTGGGTGTATGGGAGGGAAATTTCAACTTCTTTCATGGGAAAAATGTAGTGAAAAGAAGGAGATTTCTTTGCCCCAGGGTGGAGCTTTTAGTTGTTAGTGGAGATCCGCCATCACTGTGCACAAGACTGAAGCATCCTCTTCCCCAATTACGTAGCTAGTAGATAAAAGAATGTAATTTAGTGCTCCTTCCCAAGACACTGGGAGGCAGATTGTGCTATGATGAGAAATGTTTTCAGTATGTCAGCTTTCCCTGATGAATTTTAGACCTTTAGTCAAAGACATAGCTGAAATATGAGTAAAAGAGAAAAATCTTAGATCTTAAAACCAATTGTTGAAGTTACGAATGCAGTATAAGCACTTTAAATCTGAATTATATTCAAGTTGAAGTACAGCTATTCTCCAAAGATAGAAGGAAGATGGTAGCATAGACATGGCAAACAGATCTCTCTGTCTGCTGTTATTACTTGGAGAATTTGTAAAAGCTTCTGTCTTCTCCGTATAGCCCCACTTTCAATTTTTAGCATAATGAAGTTTTATTCCTATGAGTTTCATAACATAGGAGTCAGTGATTTTCCATATTCATAAATTTTAACAACAGATTTTAAGACCTCACTAGAGTTTTCTTAATCTTAGCCATCTTTATAACTTTACTGTCATTCTAAGTCATATTAAAAGATTTAATTACAGTTGTATCACTTCTGTGCTAAAAAGCAGTTAGTTAGGTAATTGTTTTTATTTTAGGATCAATTAATGAAGTGCTGCAGTTCTTAAGATTTTGTTTTCTCTTCAGTTAGTCACATCATGGCAGTTAAAACTCAAAAGCTACTAAAAGTCCGTGATTTCTCTGCTAGTTACTCTAACAAGCATTAGAAAAATAATTTAAAATATCTTTGGCATAGTTGTGTGGTACTGAAAACAGTCTTTATATAAACTAGAACTTAAATTCTCCTTTCTTTACTGCAAAATTGTGCCAGCTGATAGTGCTTCTGAAATGAATTTCTGAATATACTTGGAAGATCATAAGTTGCATATTTTCTTGTAAACAAAACAAAACCACCTCCAAACGCCTCCATCCGCACAGTGAAGTCTGTCCAGTATCCTTAGATTCAGAAATAGAGAAATATTGACAGCATTTACCTGATTTTTAGCTTAAGGAATGCACCAACATCTTTGAGTTCTATCATTTGTTAATATTTACTGAATTTGAGAAGCTGACTCCTGGGTATATTTAGACAAAACAAAAAACAACTTAGATAAATGTTGAGTATCAATACAATAATTCTTTCCTTTTTTTTTAACAGACATCTCAACCTTCACCTGCTGCTCAGGAATCTTGTAACATATGGCATGTGAACTTAGAAGCAATTCCAGAGTGGGTGAAATGTGTCGTTGAAAAGGTAGATAATTTTTTACTTGCCTCTTTATAATCCCAAATGTGAAATAAGTAAGAGAAACAAATTTCAAGGGCACTTTTCTTCCAAGGTCCACATATTTTACAGAGACCCTGTAACTGAAGGGGCTCCTAGTAACTTCTGTCATTACCATTTACAGAGGTTTTTTTTTGATCTTTCATGTTGGGGTTTTTTTTACATAGGCACAAAACCTACAAGTGATAAATTCTGTTCCTGCCCATTTATAAATGAATGTATTTCAGTTTGTCCAAACAGCTGTTGCAGGCACCTCTGCATATTTTTTCCAGTGCTTAAAATTATATTATTATCTAGGCTTTGGATTTTGGTTTGTCTTGGTCATCGTATCTTGCCGTACTGGTGTATATGTTGACAGTGATAGTAGGAAGCATGTTTCTCCATAAAACTGCACTGGCGGTTTGTTGAGATTGCTGTTGCTGAAATATGATATGAAGTCTTTTATTTTTAATGTGTCATTTTGTCACATCAATAGAAAGCAAATTCAAAGGTCTGATGACAAGCCAGTGTCACTGCTTTTGAGTTTTAACTCCCCATTTGAAATGACAAACCATTCCACAACTTTCCTGTTGTACTGTTGGTTGAATTAAGTATTTTCTTTGGTTTAAGTCTACAAGTTAATGTTGTTGAATAGATATAATAAGCAGAAACAGTGCTTTTCCTTTGCTCTGCAGTTTTTCTCTGATGAGTCTTTGATTTTTGAGAGAAATGATACCTGCATTCTGCTTAAACTTCAGTGGCTAAGTTTTATTATATTGCAAGTAACTTCAGTCTAAGCAAATGTACCCTGAAAATGTGAAAGAAAAAACATAATTGTAAACCTAAGCATTAAAAAATCGGGAAAAGTTGTTTCATCTTTCCTCATTGTATTGCTTTCTGCTTTATTTTGTTAAACATTCATTAATTTTAAAATTACTCATCTCTTCAACAGTGCATGACAGAATAGTGCAGTTGTTTCACAAACATTAATCTTAGTGGTGTGTGTGAAAATTAGGAGTGATGAAGTATTTCCCCACTTTACAGAATTGCCTAATCTTGAATGCCTGATCATAGGAATGGAGGTGTTTACAGTACTCTGCATGCTATATTATTTCAGTAATATCAGATTCAATGTTGATAGTAATACTATTCTTTTCACCTTTAGCTGTAAATGGCCTGCCTTCTGCTTCTGAAAGCCTAGAGGGTCAGGTTGGAGACCTGGGAAATACCAAACATGTGGACTGGTTAGGAAAGGCTTAATTCCTCAAGATTTCAGAGGAGCAGTGCTCCACTGGTGGCAGAGGTAGAGAATGCAATTCTCTGTGAACATCTTCAATATCTTAGTGTTCATTTTGTGCTTTAATATCCCGGGAACTCTTGCCTCATTCACTTCTGACTTCTCTGGAAGAATCGTGTGGGTTTATGGACAAATGTGTGGGGTTTTTAAACAATTCTTACTTATCCCCAGATCTCCCGGGCTCTGAATAATTTTGTGATTATGTGTTATATTCTCTCATATGACTCCTGAATCAAAGGCTAAATCATTTTACATAAGCACAAAGCCTATTTGCAGGCTGTAAAAACCCACTGTTTCCTAGCCAGTTCTTTTTTGCCATCTGTCCCTGTTCTTAACCAGTCTCATTGTGTCTCATGCACACATTAGTATAGATAGCCTTCAATAATCACAAATATTTGTGTAGTGATGCTAGTGACCTTTATTAGCCTACATTTTCTTTTTCCCATCACTCTTCACTTTTACAAACTTCTTTGGCTAACCCATTTCAGTTTTTTCTCTTTAGGCAGTCCATCAGTAAATCGGTGTACCCTCAGCTCCTTTTCATGTCTTGCTGATTTTGCCCGTACCACCTCCTCCAGTAGCAGGCTGTTACTTCTTTTACTGAGTCAATGCTTTATCAGTCCCTTGCCAAACTCATGCTAAATCAGTCCTGGACTCCCTTGTACTGCACCTCATCTCCCAGTTTCTCTACACATATGACATAGAGGTGTCCTTTTTCTTCCTACCATCTACTGAATTCCCAGTTTTGCCAGACTTCTAGCTTTCTTCCCAAACCTTCATGAATCACTCTTCCTCTCCATTTGGAGATCCAGGTTTCTATTCCGTAATGCCTGATTGCCAGAAAGACACATTAGCAGCACTAGAGAGGGCTTTCTCTGAATTTTAGTGCCTAGCCCATGACACCCGGATATGGAGTATAGGAGACTTAGAGTAAATCTCTGACCCATCTTAATTCTTCTTTGGAAATGGCATATGCATAGATTGGTCAGCCTTCTAAACTGAGAGTGACTGTGCATGTTCAAGGAATTTTCAGGGATTTGAAGACCTTTGGACATATGTCAACTGAGATATTTTTTTCTCTAGGTTAAAAACATACCCAAAAAACTACCTTGAAAGACATCCGCAACTGAAAGCAATGCTTTAACTAGAAATGTGCAGCTTCTGTATTCATGGCTCAGCCACACTTTAGGCACGCTACTGAAAAATATGTGACTGGAGTTGATAAT
The DNA here is from genome assembly GCA_009867235.2 of Psittacus erithacus. NCBI lineage: Eukaryota > Metazoa > Chordata > Aves > Psittaciformes > Psittacidae > Psittacus > Psittacus erithacus. The sequence goes on from WYDI02042107.1 coordinate 6,792, forward strand.
GTTGTTTCTCATACAGGCTTTGATCCTACAAACACTTGCATAACTTTAATCCTCAAAAATGTTTCTGCTGACAGATGAGTATATTTACTGAAAATAGTAATGTGTGCTAATATGTAGGAGTTTATAGATCTTTGATACATATTTTCTTTTGAAAAAGTGCCTTTAAGATTGAAATGAAGTTCATAGAATAACAAATAATGAAAATAACTGTCCCCTTATAGATAGTGTATTAAGGATTTGGCATAGTATTTCTACACAGATTATGTTGTAATAATACATACAACAAAATGCAAATGCCATTTCAAGCTTTTGTAAACAAAGCAAAAAGCTATATTCTTTTTGTAAGAAAACTCCTTCTGCTGTACTTAGTATGCAAGAAATGTATCAGCATTCAGAAGACTCAGCTGAGAAACTGTGCTTGCCAATTCCAGATTAACATGGTAAATTGATTTTACTGCTTTAAAGGAGCCAATGTTTTCATTAGTATTGCAGTATTAGTCTATCTATGGACAATTTTAAAACATATTTCAAAGCCCCTACATTTTGAAATGTGTGTTCTAGAGTTCTTAGAGTAAGTTATCACTGCAGCAAGCAGAGTTTTGACCAAAATATTACTTATGGTGGATTTGCTTTCTGCTGCGAAGTCTCGTTTGTTATGTTTGAAAACCAAAGAGTAAACCCTTTTATTAATGGAGCTGTAGTAATGATTTCTTAATAATTTATTTGCAGTGAATATGTTTGATGTATTTTTTTTTTCTTATCAACAGGCACAATGGACAGTTGGAAAACTGCACTGCCCTTTCTGTGAAGCACGCTTAGGGGGCTTTAACTTTGTTTGCAACAAAAAATGTTCTTGTGGACAGTTAGTAAATATACACTTCTGCAAAAGTCGGACTGACTATCAGCCAACTTTCTCCATTAAATTGACAAAATCACCAGGGAAGCACTTACCTCTCCTCAAAATTCACTCTGGCTTTAGCAAGGATGCCTGCCATGAAGTGGTAACTGCAGCTTTGGAAATCAAAAATCAAGGGCTTTCGTGCATGGCCAGGAATAATAATAGTACTGGCAGATTAACAGAAGCACTTTGTCTAGAAGTAAGAGCTCCGAGTTTTGAGAGAAGAAGTAAAACATTTCCTTTAAATCAAAAGAGAAGTATTTCTGCTTTCTATCCTATGAATGATGCATGCACCGTAAAACCTTTTCACAGAAGATCACATAGTTTGGATTTAAGTATCAGAGAGAGACTTGTTTTGTCACCTTCATTATATGAAACAATTTACCATAGCCAAAACAAAAATCCACCTGTTTACACAGGAAGTGGCTTGCAGTTAGAGTCCAATAGGAAAGATGTTCATACTTTAAAGGACCTGTCTAGTTCCAGTGCTGGCAAATTACAAAAAAGGTTTCAAGTTACTTCCTTTACCACATTACTACATAAAGAAACAGAAAGTGAGTGTGATTTTGAAGCTCCTGGACAATCTTCTGGAAATGCCATTGCTGATGGGTCACCTTTTGTGATGAATCCTTCTTCACCTACAAGTGCTGTGGAAGAGGAACAGTACATCACACCTGTTGATCTTGTGCAGGCTACAAGTATTTCCTTCAACCAAAGGCTGGGTAAGAGAGAAAGAAACAAGTTGAAAAGCTTGAGAAGAAAACAAAGAAGGAGGGAACGGTGGCTACAGAAGCATGTAGGTGTTTAAAAGTAATTATGATACTTTTTTTGCAAACTTAGTATTGCATTTGTAATTTTTTTTTTTTTTTTTATGCTGTCGCTTAATACAGCTTAGTATGGTACTGCCTAGAGTCATGTGTCCTATAGACAAAGATATATTACATCTTCCTAGATGTAGTTTCTTTAATTCAAACCAGTATGGGTTTTTTCTGTGTAAAATCAAAGCTTGGTGGGTAGATACGACTAGTTTCTATTGGCCTCCTTTTTGGTTTGTAATGTAGTAATAAATTTTAAGTGGAAAATAATAGGTTAACGTTTATTCAGTGTTTAATCCACTTGGAGTCCTTTTTCTTCAGTGTTCTCACAACCCTCCTGTAAAAATGTGCGTTTTGTTACAGCAGTACTTAAAATAGGAAGCTGATCTGTGACGCTGTGTAACCATGATTTCCAGCATACTTTCCACATAGGCTTAAGCAGTCAGATAGTAAAGAAATAAAGTATAAACCTATCAGTGGGTGGAGTGAAAGAGTTTTGATAAATGACAATGGGAAGTACTTAATTTAAGGGCTCTTTTGAGAAGTACTTCAGTGTAGCAGAACCCTAATGTGAGGTGAATCTCTTCTAAGCTTTCTCTGTTAAAGATACTGTACATCTCATTTTTATGTTAAAATAAAGCTTTTCGGGAGGCAGTCCAAGAGAACAGGCTTGTTCAGGCTTTGCAATTTCTTTGTAAATGCATAGGCTGTGACTAAGTTCATTTTGTAATGTGGTAACTTTTTATCTGTCAGACGTTTTTTCCATCTTGCAGTAAGCCAAAACGTGCCCATAAATGTTGTGTTGTGGCAGAATGCACTCTATTGCTGAGCTGAAGTAGATAAACCTTGCATTTTAAGTAGGAGCGATAAGCCTCTGATCTGCAGTTGCCTCCAGAGGCCTACCCTGATGCAGGGTCTGTGGTGAAGAGCGGGGCTGAGCTAGTTGACTAACAGCAGAGGGACCCAAGCTTCCGCTTTCTGTTCCACAAGGGAAAGCTCTTAATGCCTGTGAGCTGGATGCTTGCATTTTATGTGTGTGTGTGCACAAACGTTTGTGTTTATGGGGGTTTTTTAGGTTTCTGGTATTGCTAGGGTATGCTAATAACTACTTATATCTAAGAATTGCAAGTACTAATAATGATTCTTGTTACTGTTGCCATAGCCAAGAATATGAAGGATTTATGTTATAAATTCCTTTTTGTATATGTCTTGTTTTATGTTTGTATTGTTTGCTAATACCTGAAGCTTGTAATAATTTTGTGAAAGATCACTCTTGCTTCTGTTCCAAGATTATATTGATCACTATTGCAAGAAAGTATTTATGAACAGCATATAATTATAGAAATGCTGTATGCTTCTTTCTTGTATAATCTGTGAGTATTGGAAACTATTATAATTTTTCTAGAAGCCCACAAATAACCTGGATTGTAACAATTTATGAGGCTTGCTGTCCCACAGCTAAGACAATGACCTATTTATGGAGGCAGGTTGCAGTGGTGTGCAGTTAAGTGTATCCCAGAATTCCAGTGTGGATTCTTATTACACAGATACAGTGAAGAGCAGACTAAGTTGCAGTTACGTAAGATGACTTCTGGCAGATAAAAATCAAAGTTCAACAATCGTATGAACAACAATACAAGAATACTTTACTATATATGAGGTTTACTATGTATTAAGACAAGGACCACATCAAATGCACAAGGGGAGAGTTTGAGATGAGGCTTTATATTAGAAAAGGATGTATTTTTATAAGTTTTGTAGGATGTTGTGCCCCAGGTCTGTAGTCCTTTACTTCTACAAATTGTTACTGACTCAGGGTCAAGAATTTGAGTAAATTTTATATTCCTAGTTGGTTTTCATGGTACTAAACTCTCTTGAATGCATATAAACCGAGGTGAATTGAATGCTGCTTGCATGGAGGTGTAAGTAGAGTGCAGGGCTTGGTTCTTCAATTTTTTATTTCTCTTTTTTTTTTTGAGAAAAAAAGAATTCCTAACAACTGAGAGAATTAAAGCTCCCCATCTTTTTTTTTTTTTCTTCCTTAAGAACTATTTCTTCATACTTTGTAGCGGTCAATCTAGGAATGTTTCTCATCCATGACCTTCCTTTAAATTTTACAGTATCCAGCTTCTAAGCATTTATTTTTCCTCGTGTCTGCATTTGGAAAAAGTAATACTATCTAAAAAGAATTTTATTTTTTTTTTTAATTTCTTCAAGTATTTTAGGTAAAATTAGAGGCAGTTGCTGAATAGTAGAAGTCACTCTGTGCATAAAAAAAGAAGTCACACCAGTATAGCTTTCATAAGAACTTATTGTTTCTTAAGTTGATGAATAATGAATTATTTTAGTAGGAAATAGGAAAACTAAAGTATTAAATTACTGAAATAATTATTATGTATAGTATGCAAAGTACTGAAGAGATGTTGTATGATAAGTGCATTTCAGAATTAAATGTAAGGAAAGATAGCATCAACTGTTACAGCTGAAGAAGTTGGCAGTCTTTTGGCATATGAACATCTTTTGCATATCCGAAGTACAAACTTATACCAGTACGTTAAATAAAACAAAAGTTTTCTGTGTTTTGATCTAACATCCTTATGACTGGAAAGCTGTAACAATGTAAATTTTTTTTAAAGCCAGCTATTGCTAAGATTTTATTTGTACAATGCTTTTTCTGATATCGTGTTCTTCCCTAGTGCTTTTTATCAACACCTGAATTAAAATGATTACACATCAGAAGGGAAAGGTTTCCTTTATAGATGACTTAGGTAAAAACATGCTTCACATTTAACAGAATTTAGAGTTATGGGGATGGAATGTATGAAGGTTTTTTCTTTCTTAATTTCCTTTGAAGCATATATCATCTTTTTGCAAAGGTGCTAGAAATTTGTCACTTCATGTTATTAGTAATTTGCAGTCCATTTTCTAGCTAAAATCATTTCACCTTTCATTTGAGCATTACATTTGATGTGTTGTTTCTAGACACTGGAGACTGGAGCATGAACAAGAAAATCTTTGGACATAGTGAACATGAAGAAAAGAAACATTCTAGTTGAGTAGTGATCTCACACTTTTGAAAATGCCATCAGTCAGAAAGAAGTGTATTCATCTTCATTAAGTAAGGTTTCCTCACCATAGTCTTTTTAAAAGAAATCCAACAATTTAATCCAAAAGGTTCTTTTGTTGAAATATTTTAAGTGATCTTATTTTCATTTTTTGTACATCTCATTTTCTTCTATGTACAAATTGAGGAGAGCTTTCACTACTTTTACTTATCAATTTTGTATGATTAGTAAAAGTGCGTAGAGTCAAATATTTGATGTTATGAACACTTACTCAAAGAAATAAATCATTTGATTCTTGTCTCAGCTTGTAATGGCATTATGTGTGTCATTTATCTTTAGTTCAATAGCTTTTAAAAGCTATTTTGAGTTGTGATTGTGATTTAGACTTTTTGCTAAAGTGCACTGGTAATACTGTTTCAGAAGCAAATTGCAAATAGCTAGCAGCTTGAGAGCTAAAATTTGATGCTAGCTAGGGAGACTGAGAGGAGGCACTGGTGAAGAAAGGTGATTCTCTTTTTTTTCCATAAATGCAAAAAAGTTCATTTAAATGTTTGTTAAAAGCTCTACAGAAATTGAAGAAATATTTAACAGAAAATTGGGGTAAGAAAAAACAATTCCATGGACTTTTTTAAAAAGTAAGATTAGAAGATTCAAATAGATGTCGTTTAGAATATCTCAGCTTCCATCTGCAGATTTAAATTAGTATGTCTCAGGAAGAGGAGTGCTAAAATTACAGTGCAACTTTGAAATGCTCTTTACTGAAAAAACAGAACTCCAACTGTATGTTTACTCTACTATTATTCTTGTCACATTACTTTTCATGCAAAGCAATCTCCACAGGTTAAGAAAATAAGTCCTAGAAAACTATTTCATTCATAAGAAATAGAGCAAAGAACATTCATTAAAATATGAAAAAGAGCTTGACTGCAGACATGGTGAAGGAAGAAAAACATTAAATAGTGAAAGAAACCATGCAATGTGGAATGTTACATCAGTGGGATCCCTGAATTGGAAAGAGCAGGTGATTTTGGAGCATTTTGACTGTTTTCCAGTCTGATATAGCAGAAGGTTTGTTGCTGAAAATAATTGTGTATATGATTAGAATGAAACATTACACCTAAGATTCTGGAAAAGAAAGATAAAAACTGGATGCCAGTCATTCATATGGAAACAAACTTACATTCTTTGTTTTGAGTGTTTTCGCGGTATGTTTTACCCTTTTTGTTCATTTCAGCCACAGTTTATGGTGTTTTATCTTAGTAGTTTTAATTACTAATACTTAGAAAACTTTAGAAAGGTAGGTAAAAAGTCTCAAATGTGGGAAATGCTGTACATGAACTTTGCAAAAGGAAAAAAATACCAGTCATAAAAAAAAAAATACTGTAGAAACCAAGCCCCATGGTAGCAAACCTGCCAGCACTGGCATATCCAGAAACAGCATGTTCACAGCTTACACTGTTAAGTAGTACTCCCCTTGATGTGGGTCGAAAATCCAGACTGAAGTGAGAATGTAAATTATGTTACAGTAAAGAGGAATATTGATTTTGGTATACTAGCAAACTCAGTTTTGGTTTTATGCATTAGAAAAAACGCTGACCAGAAAGATTTTTTTCTGGATGATCCAATCTCTTCTGTAGGGAACTACTAAACTGAAAAGCAGAACACCATTTTTGTAGTTGCTGTGGCAATATGTTGTTTCCCTCCGCAGCACAGCACAACACACCAGTCTGGTTTCTAATAGTAAGCTGGTTTAGGAGGATTTAAATAATGCATCAGAATTGCTACAAGATGAATCTTTCTAGATTGAAAACTTAATCTATGGAATATAACCGTATTTAGAATGGTATTAACCACTGCGTGGATGTCTGCCTTTTGCATTTCTTTTGTTCTAAAAGTATCCCAGCTCCCTTTGGCTTAATTGTGGATGTAGCATTGACTAATATACTGAAACTATTTTTGTACTGATGTGTAAGCAGTACTGAATTTTGGAGACATATGCTGAAAAGTACAATATGCAACCCATTGCAGTGGGGACAGAATGTGCTGAGGATCTCCTGGGATTAAGTTGATCCACTATTAGTAAAATGTAATCTCACTTCTTAATGGAGAGCCATAGTAGTAGGTGGTTGTTCAGCCAGAGTGCTGAGATGGGCTCCCAGCTTTGTCCACATGTTCTCTAGACTGAACTGTGAAACCTGTCTTGGGAAGCAGTGGAAGATCTTACTGAATTCTGGCTTTACCAGTACATTATATGAATTCTGTTTCATTTTATCTATACCACTATCTGTACCACCTTCAGCTACAAAGATATATTTTTTTCTTGCTTCTGACACAGATTTTGTTCATCATTTTGAATCTCAACAAATCCAGGAATCTGGTTAGATGAGTTGCATAGTATTTGCTTATCTAAATGCCATGGCAGGAGGGTTGGAACTAGACGATCTTAAGGTCCTTTCCAACCCTAACTATTCTATGATTCTGTGATTCTTAGTTTCTCTGCCTAATCTCTGTCCTCTTGGCAGCAGTTTGTCTCTTTTTGCCTTTCTATGCGCTATACATGGTACCATATCAAGAGGCTTTGGACAACTGCGATTGCTATTTTGAAGTCTCCTGTGCATTTTATCATCATCTTATGTTCAATTTCTTATTTGTGCTTTCAGGGAAGGTTTCTTCCTACTTGTCTTCCATCAGCGTTCTCTCATTTTTCAGATATGGGTGTGCATGTTTTGTGAAAATGGACTTGCTATATATTTGCATGTAGTATGCTTTTTATTATCATTTCTTGCAGGTAGAGTTCAATTACCCAAGTAATTCTTCAGGAAAATCAGGCAGAAAGTGGGATATTGAGCACAGCGGAAGAAAAGTTTTGCACCTCAAAGTGGATACCGTAAAAAAATGCTTGTCAGTATTTTCCTAGCCATTAGATGAAATGTGTATGAAATGTGCACTAAAATGGTACACTTTAGTGCCAGAGGTATTGACACATCTGCTGTAGGAACCCTCAACTAGTAAACTATGGCACAAATGTAGCTCACATGTCACCTTCTGCACTCGTTTGTGCCCCAGATACTGGTTTGTAAGGGGTCCTTAGTATGTGGAGAGGGAAGAAAGCTGGCACAGAGCTAACTGGAAGTTCACTGACATACTCTGAGTCTTGAGTCCAAGAGTGAGACCACTTAGCCTAAGAAAGGAGATGAAATAAAGGTAGCTTTTCTTCAGCTGTCGTTTGTCATGCTCCTGTTCTGTCGGATAGGACTGGAGTTGGAGGTGGAAGAAGAATAAAAGCTAGTGGAGCTGGAGTGCAAATGCATGTACTTCCCTGCTTCTACTCTTCTTTGTTTTGAAACTGGCCTATAAAGGGGAGTGGGGTGAAGAAGAACAGACTGTCCAGAGGCATTAACTTCTTACATACACATAAGTGAAATCTAAGAAGTAGAAAATAGAGACAAAGAGTGGTGACTCTCAATTCACACTTACATTTGGATGTTTAAGAAAGAGACCAGGAACATGTGAGGGTATGTGAACCTCAGAATGAAGAGCATCTTTTACTCTGCTCTGTTTCTGAAAAAGGGGAAAGTTAAGACTTATTAGTAAAAAGCAAATAGCGGCTCTGTATATTCCTACAATCTTGAGAATTTCTCTAAGGAACCTCCTCTTTAGTGCAGAGCAATAATGTTGACATTTTTAGGTTTTATGAAATTTTTGTCTTTAGTGTCAAATGTAGTAAAAGAAACCCGATGCTTTGCCAAAATCGTGTTTCAGCAAAAACCTGTGCTTTAGGGCAAACTTCTTTTTCATGCAGACAGCTCACCTTTCCTGATTTAGAGCCTGCTGGTGCAAGATGAATCTTCTATGGGAAGAAGCTCACTGGAGCTTGCGGAAGCTCACTAGCAATTCAAGGTATCTACTACTTTACAGGATGGTCCTTTTGGCAAGCTTACTAACCAAGCTAGATTTTTGGCACAAGACAAGAGCAAAAAGTATGATACTTGTACTATCCTGAATCATGTGCCCTTCTGCAGGGTTCCTGCTAGTGACTTCGTTTAGGCTATCTGAAGAATGCTGGCCTGTCAGAATGGTGGACTGGAATGGTGGATTTGTGACTGAACTAGAACTTTTCAGGAATTACGCTTTTGCCAGAGAGCGTCAGCAGAGAAAGTACATGACTCACCACATCAGTGATACACTATTGCAACATGGTTTTACCAATGACTTTCTGGGCACTTTACACAATCGTGAGTTCACAGTACCATCATAGTCAGAAACACATGGCAGTGCCAAAATACGCTAGTATTCAATTATCTTTTAGTGTAAATGGTAGTGTGAGTAGGCAATGTAGGCAGTTGTTTCGTGTTACAGTGGGTGAAAAGGAATCCACATACAATTCTGGCCACAAGTGTCTGCTTCTCTTGTCTCATTTGACTACACAGTGCTCCAATACAGAGAAGGGGAAAAAAAAAAAAAAAAGGCAAAAACTAGAGTTCTCTATTGATTCTTCTGACACATCAGCTCATGCTGGGTCAGCACGTTGTTGCAGCCAGCATAACAGTATAGTTGGAACTGTGCAGCTGGAGGTAAAAAAAATGTTAGCTGATAGATCAGCTGAGCTGTAACATGAAAGGAGGGCTTTATACTTAGGTTTTTTTGCTAATTATTCATTTTATATTCTAACAATACTCCTAGAAAATGTGCTGATGTTAGTGTTCTGTTTGTTTGCAGTCATACTGTTTCTTATCAGCAAATCATCTTCACTTGGATGGATGTTTCTTATGATGGCTATAACAGTGTAATTATTTGCAGTGGAAGTAAATGTATGAGACACCTGGAACTGATTTGCTGTGAATGGAATTAAGTTGAGGGCTAGTACATAGTCACAGTGTATTGATACTCTGACTCTATAATGTGAATATAAAAACTGATCTTTTATCTTCATGAATTTTTAAGATGGACTTCTGTATCGGCTTTGGAGATTTTTTAGCCTTACATATTTAATGTATTTAATAATCCATACTTAGACCATTACTTATTCTAACCTTGCATATACAATGATATGTTGCTTTGCATTATAGTCAGGAAGTTTGTATTTTGGCTCTATGGCATTTTCATGCTGCTGTACAAATTACTGCATTTACAGTTGGTTTTTTTTTGAGAACAAATACTTTTTCAGCAGCAGACCAGTACCACGGAAAGAAGCATTTACTGATTCTTATTTAATTAAGATCAGCTTCAGTAGCTATGTGATACTATTTATGCAAGGAAGTTTGTAAGAGATATTAATACAAATATATATTTGTGTAATTCTAAATGGGTAAATTTGAGACATCTGTTCCAGCTGTATGTTCCACTTCCGAAATGAAAAGTGTTTCACAGTGATCTTTACAGAGCACTTCTTAGGCACTAAGAAAAGCTTGCTCATCTAGTTTTGGACAACCATTTTTCCACCAGGCACTCAGCATATTCTTGTGTTAAAAAACAGGCATGGTATCATATAGCAAAAGTTCAATGCAAACTATGTGGTGTTTTTAATTTCCATCTAGTATTGCAAGAACAAGGAACAGGAACATCCTACCCAGTAATTGTGCTGGGTGAACTGCGTGCTGATAACATTGGATGACAAAAGTTTGAAGATACACCCTGAGGTTGAAGTTAGTCCTCAGCTGGTTCTAGGAAAGGCAGATTTTCACCCTCATGTTTGGCTCCTGACTTTTGTGCTAAATGTGGCCTGACTGGACATGGGTGGTTGGAAGGGACTTCCAAGACCATCTAGTTCAAGCTCTCTGCCATGGGCAGGGACACCTTCCACTAGAACAGGTTGCTCAAAGCCCTGCCCAACCTGGCCTTGAATACTGAGAAGGAAAAATCCTCCTTTTTTTCTGCCTTTACAGAACTTAGTTAGTAAACAGATATACGCAGTGATGATGCTTAAGAGGGCAAGAACTGTGAGAGTTACCCATAAAAACTGTTATGCCATTTATTTTAAGTATTGCTAAATTCATACTTAACCATTTGGTTTGTAAGCAGCATTTTTAGTGTGTAGTTTTCCTGTAGAAGTGATATGCAGCATTTTCAATGAAAGATTTAGGAGATACAGTACCCTAGCATCTTTATTTGTTTCAGAGAAGTTCAAAAGTGTTAGATGCTTTTCACCATAGGTAACTCAATAAGCCCTGTGTCAAGGGCATGCAGTTTACTTTCGGTAATGATTCAGTGGGATAGAACAGCCAATGAGAGAGATAAATATCAGCTGAACTAAAGAATTACACCATAGGTGCTTCATCTGGAGCACTAGAAATTCTGGGATATTTCAAGAGATGGAGTTTATGAAAAACCCAAGTAAAATGGATTCTCCAGCCATGCTGAAAAGGCACTTCAGTTGTTGCACATTAATCATTTTGGACCTCTCCTGGCCAGTGCTGAACTTGTGTCCAATAAGCCTGTCTTGGGGAGCAAGCTGAATTTTGCAAGTGTTCCCAAGTTCCTTTGCTGTCATCTCCATCATCACAGGCCAATAAGTGGAATGCACTAAGAGCTACATACAAGCTGATTCTGCAGTTTGCACCATCAAGAAAGAGCATGATGCAGGACCATGAGCTTCTGCCTCAATCAACATGAATCCAGGCAGGGTCAGTCAGGTGTCTTCACCATACACTCCTATTTCTGGATTCATTCTGCAGAAGTATCTCTGATGTGCTAAATTTATTTCTTCGAAATGAATAAAGTGGCTAGGCTGCTCATTTATCTAACTGATGCGGAAAGCTTAAGATCAGCTTTAATGTGATTCTGGATCTGTCCTAGGAGACCTGCTAGATACAAATGGCTGTGCAAAGAAGCAGTTGTCTTTGAATTGATGACGGTTAATCATAATGTGAAGAGACATCCCAGAAACAGGTAGTTGCTCGTGCAGAATGCAAGATTAGCCTGTATCAGAATGTTAGCAGACAGTAGCCAGTGATTTTTCACAAGGTATTTCCAATGTTACAGTGTTACAAAAGGTTAATTTTAACAAGCAATGATATTCTTGTTTTGCAGCGCATTTGGGGTATTCTTGGTTTTTTACATGACCACCTTTCCCAATTGTAAGATTTTTTTTTTATATATATATATAAATATATATGTGTATATGTATGTATATGCTTGGTGCAAATCAAAAATCATCTCTGATTTGAAAGATCATAATCTTAGGAAGTAGTGTTCTCAGTTCGGGTAAAAGCTGCTGGATTGATAGTGGTATTACGGAACAGTCTGAATTATTAATTTAATTTCGCAGGTTAAATAGTCTTTATTAGTTACAAAAGATGCATATTATTGTGGTATCTGCATTTTAAAGATATTCGAGACTATTTAATGTTGAGTATGCATAAATCAGTGTGCTTGAAAACAGAGCATAATCTGAAACTAAAAATATATACTTGACAAAGGAAAATTCTGTGAAGAGTCTTTTATAAAAATCAAAACTACTTAAAAGGCTGTAGTTCAGGTAATATATTTCAAGCTTTAAGAGATGAGCTGTTCGCAGAATAACTGTTGCAGATTGCTTTGAAATAAGAATTTTTGTTTGAAGCGTTAAGTGGCAAATAACCTTTATCAAGGTGGGTAAGACAGATTCACACATTTTAGTAACTGTCTAGAAACAGTTTCTGTTAGTAACATGCATTCGTCTTGCTATGTTAAAATGGGTGTGCTCAAGCCCTGGAGAGTAGAGGTAATTGTTGTGTTCTCTGACAACTTTCCTTGATTTTTGACCAAAGTATCTTAATAACTTGTAAAAATTGTTCCAGTTTTTAATTTAAATAAGTTAGATTATAGTTGTTTCAAGAATCATATTAACCTTTGGATTCTGAAAACAATTCCAGCTCTACTGCAAGGAACTACAGTCGATTACCATATGTACATTATTATGTGTATATATAATTATAATGTGTGCACATTTCATGAAATCCATAGTTGCAGGTTTTTTCCATTATAAAGTTCAGGATCTTGACCTTTAATCTCATTTGGTACAAGGTAATGAATGGTGGTATTTGTTCTGTAAATGGGTGTAAGGAGAAAAATAAAGTAGCAGCATCTTATTTTTGTAGCAGCATCTTATTTTTGTAGCATGTGTACCTCAAACTTCTGGAAGATTGTAGTTTTGAAAATACAGACCTAGAAAAGTGTATCATTCAAATTGTCAGATTACATGCTTCTCTTGTAAACACAGAAAATTAAATGTTCTTTTGTGAAAGATAAAAGCAAAGTCATAAAGAAACCTTTTGCCAAAGGCAATTTTTGAGGTCTGTACTTTTCAAAGAAAAGGACCCTAGCAGAGGTAGGAAGGGTTTTTTTTTGTTTGGGTTTGTTTTTGTTTTTTTTTCTAATATACCATTGGATTTGAGTTTTTGTTTGTAGAAAGTCACTTACTTAGTCACTCACTTGGAAAGTCACCAGTTAGTGGTAATTTACTCCTCCTACAGGTAGGCCAAATGCTTTGATATTAATTTCTCGTATTCTGCATTGATAAGTCATCTTTGCAGTAACCTAAATGACTAGCCAGGAAGAAATTTTTCAGACAGGTTGAACTGGTGAAGGCAGGTATTTAGTACAGACATCTGGACAAATTCATAGTTTCCCAATATTATCTGCCATTGATTTCCTTCCTTTTAGTTTAATAGGTTGTCATTTTTGCTTTCTCCTTTCAGTACAAATAAAAAACTTCTTTCAGGATGCTGGAATGGGCTTTAGGATATGTGGCTGTGGAGAAGGCAGTCAGTGGAACTCCTGTCTTTCTACTCGTAATTTTAGAATACTGGGCTCAGCAATCCGGAGAGTCTTTTGATTCTGTTTTTTGTTATTATAAGGTCTTTAAGCCACTGCAATCATATTTCCACCCTGCACTAATTCAAATAGATCTATGTCAGGCACACAGGCATACTGGGTACATTTTTAATTGCTCAAAGAGGGCCAAGGAATCATCCTCTGTCCTGAAGCCTGGTGGCCCTGTTCTTGTCACTCAGCTTAGAGCTCCCTCCTCCCAGAACATACTAGTTGTGTCCATCTTGCGAATCACTTGGCGCTGAGTCAGAGCCCCAGATGGTGCCCTGCAGTCTGAAGATGTAATAAGGTCTTGGATGTCTGCTTTGTTAGGTCAAAGTGGCTATATATGCTACAGCACACGAAGGTGGTGATTTTACAGTATGAAACTATGAGTAGCTATTGCTTGTCTAATAAGAGTACGGCCCAAGCGTATAGAACAGTATTTGGGATGCAAAACCTGAAGTTGTGAAAAGAAGGATGTGTCGTTCTTCCCTTTGCCATATAACACAGCCTCTGCTGAGAAAAAAAAAAATAATTTTTTTTTTATTAACTGTTCTTGAATAGTGTCTGTTCCCCTACCTGTAAGCTAATTCTGGCATAATGGTGAATTATTCACCATGGTTAACTGACTAATTCAGAATGCATTGCTTCTAAGCACTTGTGCAAGATACAGCATCATTTCATAGAATCACGGAAGGTACCTTAAAGACCATCTAGTTCCAACCCCGCTGCCATGGGCAGGGACACCTCACACTAGACCAGTTTGCTCAAACCTTCATCCAGCCTGTCCTTGAGCACTTGCAGGGATGGGGCATCCACAGCTTCTCTGGGCGCCCTGTTCCAGTGTCTCACCACCAACACAGTAACAAGTTTCTTCCTAATATCTAGCCTGCATATCTGCCCTCTTCCAGTTTAAAGCCATTCTCTGTGGTCCTATCACTACCTGCCCTTATTAAAAGTCCCTCTCCAGCTTTCTTGTAGCCCCTTTTTAGGTACTGGAAGGCTGCTATGGAGTATGGAGGACTATGGAGATTGGAAGGTCTCCCTGGAGCCTTCTCTTCTCCAAGTTCTCCAGGCTGAACAAGCCCAGTACTCAGCATGTCATCCTAGGGTTCCAGACCTCTGATCATCTTCATGGCCTCCTCTGGACTCACTTGAGCAAATCAGTGTCCTTATTGTTTTTAAAGGCGGATGGTTATGCTTATGCTACTGAATTAAGAACTGCACTGAGGGTGGCTTATAATGTGTTTTGTATAAAAATTATGGTAGTAAGATCTAACTGGATTTTATTATATTTTATTATAGGCTTGGGCTACTTACAAGATCTTTTTAAATAACATTTTAAAGCACTTAATAGGAATTGGTCTCTTCTGGCATTTAAAAAATACCTGTTGAAACTCAAAGTTCACATACAGTAATGTAAGGAGCAGTGTGAATGCACTGTAATTGCAGGCTGAAGAACTATTAAAAACCTGTGTACATTATTTACTTTAGTACACAGAGCAAAATTTATAATCCTTTCTTATATTCTTTGTGTAATTAGCCTCCATAATTGTGCAACAGGTGACTTGGGTTTTGTTTAATTATTTTCTTTTTCCTATTTTAAAGAAAAATATGTTGTAATCTGTATGCCTCCTTATTCCCGAAAAGGTACAGTTTTTGGAAGAACAATTAAGCACTTATTTAGCATCTGCTCAGTACCTCAGGGCTGTGGTGGGCTGACCCCAGCCAGCAGCCAAACACCCATCCAGTCTCTTGCAGTGCTGGAGGATGCCAGGAGGAGGGCAAGAAGACTTACGGATTGAGACAGTGACAGTTTAATAGGGAAAGTGAGAGCTATGTGGGCAAGCAAGGCAAAATAATTCATTCACTCCTTCCTGTCTGCAGGCAGATGTCCAGCTGCTTCCTGGGAAGCAAGGCCACAGTTGCTTGCACAGTTGCTTGCACAGCTGCTTGCACAGTTGCTTGCACAGTTGCACGAAGTTGCTTGCACAGAAAAATGTGATAACCACAAATATCCCACCTGCCCCCTCATCTCCCTGAGAATTTACTGCTGAGTGTGACATCCTGTAGTATAGCTCAGCTGTCTTGGCTATATCCGCTCCCAGCCTCAAGCCCACCCCCAGACTACTTGCTGTGTCAGGAATAAAGGAAGCATTAACACTGTGCAAGCGCTATTCAGCAATAGATGAAACAGAAGTGTGTTATCAGCACTGTTTTGGCCACAGATGCAAAGCACAGCCACGTAACATACTACTATGAAGAAATTCTCTCATTGCCGGTTGTTTACACACCTCCATGCTTTTCTTAGCATATTCTTTCCAGCAGCATCTCCAGTTTCCAGCTGAGTCTGTTTCATTGCCATTTCATACCCTGTGTATCCACTAAATGATCCATGGTTAAGTGACTAAAGTTGACAGTGATGGACTTCAGAGCTAAGATCGCATTCAGGCTTAAGAAGGGCAGTGTTAGCATCACTGAGTTTTTCTTTCAGGTTGACTGCATCAGTTAAATTTTATTATTTATGAAGGTTTATCTGCAGAATGAGGGCTAAGAACTTTTTAGTAACAAAATGGCGGGTGCTAGAGGATTTGGATTTGTTCTGTGCACTCTTTGTGCTGTTTCTACCATTCACAAAGGCTTTGTGTCAGATCTTCTGCTTGAGGGCTTCATCTTGCATCCTTTAAGTCTAAACATCCTAGCCCTCATAGAATGTACTGTGAAAGCCATAAAATGAAAATATGTAGCCTGGCAGGTTTTATTCTTTTTAAGGAAGGCTGGTCTTTGAACAATATAAAAGCGAGCTTTGTTGCTCCAAACATGCCCTGCTTTTGCCTGAAGAAATGACATAAATAATACATCTAAAACCAAACACAGTTTGTCAGCTACAAACTTACATTAAGGAGGCAACCAACCCAGCACAATCAGACTAAATGGCATTGGTTTGCTTTGTGTGCTTCACTGTATTGGGTCTTTTGTTTTTGCCTGTTATGTTTCCTCATTATAAAAGACTTCTTTCCATTCTGATGAACTAGGACATAGGATGCTGCCCACATTATGGAAATTAAAATTAGTAGCTAATATCAGAAAGCTTCCAAGACCTCACTTGAGAGTCCTGAATTATGTGGTATGCCGTTGTGTGAGATATGTCCTCTGCTGAAGTCTAGTAAGATTATTTTGATAGTTTCTCCTTTTTTCCTCCTGCTGTTTTACAAGGTGCAAAGCAGTGTTTTAGTATCCTTTCTGTCAGTACAAATCATTAAAAATAAAATCATCCTTTACTGACATGTTAATAGTAGTGTGCAGTGTTATCAATCGAATTTTTCAAAAAGAGGGCATATATTCTGATATCAGAATAATTTTCAGCTAATTTTGCATCTGATTTTACTTTTCTCCTTGTGTGTATTTTGAACTGGTCTTCACACAAAAGAGCTGTGTGTTCCAGTTTTGTTTATATTTTTGCAAATTTCCAAACTTCTCTTTTCTATATTCTTAGGGTAGAAGAGTCTTACAAAGGCTGTCAGCACTGGTATTTTTAAGATGCTTTGTCTACTAATGATTGTTTTCTGTGTTGGCTACCATTGTCAGATCTGAGTATTATATCTTAAGTTCAGTCAAATGGGTGAAGTATAGGGCAGTGTATTCACTTCTGTAAATCCAGGTATCTTGAGACTTTTAATGAATGTGCATAGCGGGTTTGCTATAGGAGCAGTTAAGCTTTCCAGATAAGGCATACCAGTGCTAAGATAAATTCAAAAGTTGAAGATCCATTTTAGATGTGAGAAGATGATCATGTGTAAGGTTGGGGCTTTTTTTCCTGGACTACTGTATGAAAAATTTTAACCCTTAAACAAGAATCTTGCCTGCATCTGAGTATCACAAATAATATTTTATGGCATCATTACTTTTGTTGAAAGATAAATAACTGCTAAAACCTACTCTGTGCCTCTGTTTACATAATAAATTATTAGCTACAACCTGCACATTTATAAGTATAACTTCTCTGTGTAGTAGTTCTGAATGAATACATGCTATCCTACTAAAATAAATTAGTCATGTCATTCTGCAGGACAAAATCCTAGACCTGTCCAGGTAACTTTAATGGGATATAGGTTTCATGCTGTTGTTTACCAAAGTGCTAAAAGTACAGCCACTTTAAAATGTGCTGTTGTAATTACAGACAACTTTGTGCATTTTATAAATTTATGTATATTTGGTGGAATTAAATTTCTTTGTTTACTGTAGTCTCATTCTATGTTATAGATCAGGTTTTCATTAAAAGAAATTAATTCTGTCCTATTAACTTATTTTTTTCATATCCTCTTGGGTCCTGAAAGATAGGGCCCAGCAAGCTTGTGGAATCAGTAAAGAATCCCGGTAGGCATTGTCTCTGCTTTGTAGCTATGAAAATGTTCACATGTAACATGGCTTTGAAGTGGATTCTTCCTGAAGGAGGTTGCCTTAACATCTGAGTTTGATTTTTTTTTAATCGAGCCTAAAAAGTATTGTTTGACTGAAGCAGGATATTCCATGTAAGTCCAGTAACAACAACAGCAACAAAATCCTGTGTGAAGCTTATTCCATTATTTTTTTTTATCTTAGTCTTTATTTTGTCTACTGGTTCTGTTTGATTAGTGAATTCCTCAAATACTGGCTAATTGGTTAATTGAATATCAAAATTATTTAATTCTCTGTTTCAGTGTGCTCGGTGTTGCAGGCAGAAGTGTAAGCATTGTTTTCAAATTTTGTTATTTTCTATCAGCTGTATTTTGTTGGAATGATAAATTTATGTGCGAGCGTTTCCTTCTTCTTTTTTTAGCATTTGTTGGTATCCAGACACTACAGCTGTGCTTGACCATTTGTTGCTTTCTTTATTTTTAGTTAGAAAATTGTGTTCCAGACATGTTCTAGGTGACCATAATTTTCTGTAAATCTTAGGGAGGCCTGAACACTGAGCAGTCTGAGCTAACCAACCTGAATGACATCTTCAGCAGAAGCTGATGGGAGATTTCTACAGAAATTTATAGAGCTTGCTGCTGTTTTAGGGCTTAATTTGTCCACTGAGGTTTTTCTAACCTTTTCATAGGTGATCTTTTATTATTCACTGTCATTTGATTGACTTGCTGAGGTGAGCAGCTACCGAGAGGGGCCTTCAGCACCGGAGCGTTGCGAAGACACAGCGTCCAGCAGCCTCGACCGTGGACGTCCAGAGCCACCAGCCCCAGTCCCAAGGCCTGGTTAGGCCTTGCTCGGGAGCCGGCAGTGCTGCTGACACAGCCGCTGACTCATAGAGGGTGAACGCTGCCCGGGGACCGCGGCGGACGGAGCAGGAGAACAGGCAGAGGAGCGAGAGGCATGCTGAGCGCCCGCCTGGCGGCTGGCTCCCGCTCTGGGAGCAATGCGCTGGCTGCCCCGGCGGAGCTGATGAAAGGGGAGGCTGCAGCGCCGACCTCAGGGTGTAGAAAAAGCTACTTCAGCCGCTCCAGCCAATGAGTTGGCTTTATTCGGAGCTCGGCTAGGATGTTGCTATAGTATTCACCAATAGTATGTGGGATAAATAAGAAGAATTAGAGATGCATGCGCGTCTAGAGGGATATGACATCACTGGCATCACAGAAACGTGGCGGCATGGCTCCTGTGACTGGAGTGTTGGAATGGAAGGTTATAGGCTCGTTAGGAAAGACAGGCCAGGCAGACGAGGAGGGGGTGTAGCTATTTATGTCAATGACTGGCTGGAGTGTTTGGAACTGTGCCTGGGGATGGGTGATGGGCCAGCAGAGAGCTTGTAGGTCAGGGTCAGAGGGAGAAACTCAACCATCAAAAGGAGCATGACCACCAGGTCGAAGGAAGTGATCCTGCCCCTCTGCTGTGCTTTCATGAGACCCCACTTGGACTGTTGTGTACAGTTCTGGTGTCCTCAACATAAAAAGGACATGGAACTGTTGGAACAAGTCCAGAGGAGGGCCACGAGGGGCTGTGAAGGCTGGAGCACCTCCTATATGAAGACAGCGGAGAGAGTTCAGGAAAATCTTCATCTGAAGGGAACCTACAAGGATGCTGGGGAGGGACTCTTCATCAGGGACTGTAGTGATAGGACAAGGGGTAATGGGTTTGAACTTCAACAGGGGAAGTTCAGGTTAGATATAAGGAAGAAGTTCTTTACTGTGAGGGTGGTGAGGCACTGGAGTGGGTTGCCCAGAGAAGCGGTCAATGCTCCATCCATGGCAGTGTTCAAAGCCAGGCTGGACAGAGTCCTGGGTGACGTGCTCTAGTATGAGGCATCCCTGCCCAACTCATTCTATGATTCTATTTACCAAAGTATTTTTCTTCTTTTTGTAAGGAAGCTTTATCATTTTATTTATTTGTACATATCAGCAAAATGGGAAGGAAGAAATTTAGTTGGACCTCTGAAGATGAACAGAGATGAAATATATTCACCACATAAAAATTACCAAGAAATTGGAATTCTTCAATAACAGCAGAATATGTTGGTGTGGCTTCAGTTTCTGGAGTTGATGCAGTATAAAATACTGTAATAAAGTTTCTTTTACAGTGCGATGAATTCGCAGGGTTTGAAGCGCATTTTCTGCTTACCAAGACATTTTTTCTAAAGAATAATCTGTAGGTGAAAATGAGAACACAAAGAGGAGTTCTGGATATTGGCAAGTGTGACACTAACATTAAAAGCAACGGATTGCAGTTTAGTAACTGGCATTGAAGCTTCCTCTGGAAGACTGCTGTCCAGGATGTTCTAAGCAAGGACAAGGCTAAGTCTACCTCCTAAATATTGCATACTAAAATGCTGGGCAAAAGACAGGTTTTCTTATCTCCTCATCCACCTCATTCTTTGCAAAACTTTTTCTGCCACTTCTATGTCGTCTGCAGGGTTATAGTCCCTTCAAACACAGATGAGAGAAATTTTAATTGAATTCCTGCCCATATGTAGTCAAGTGCTTGTTTCCTTTGCTAAGAAAATTTCATCAGCAAAGCAGCTAGAAAAGAAAACCTAACATGGCTATTATTTTGATTTTTTTTTTAATCCAAAAGTCTAGTCTTGTAGCAACATGTTCTTTAAACATAAACTCAAGGCATAAGAATTATCAGTGTAGCATGTGTTACGTAAATAAAACTGTGTGTAACAACTTCATGTCAGCTAAAGAGGTGCCACATATCATGCCTAGCCCATTGCTAGGTGAAGAGGTTTCTGTACAAGAGAAGGGACAGCTGGCAGGGCTTGTCAAAAGATCTTGTCATGAGTCTGGTGCTTAACATTCAGAAAGCTTTAATTTGTGGACAGTCTGGACCTTTCATAAGGTTTATGTTTTAAGTAAGTTATTGCAAAGGGAATGGTGTTTGAGAAGTGGTGGACAGGGGTAAATGGTCTGGGATTTATTTATTGGTATGTTCTTTCTTACAGTTACCAATTACTTTGAAGTTGCTTTCTTTTGCTAATAATGCTATTTTTAGTTAGTTACAGACTGTAGCAGAGTAATTCTTAAATCTTTCTGTTGGTGAGTATGTTACACAGACATTAATAGTTGCATCTTACTTTTGTAATCCAGGCAGAGAAATGTGAAATAGCAGATGTTCAACTCAATCTTTCTATTTCAGCATCCAGTCAGTCAAAAGAAAAGCTTTAAACTCACTTATGGAGGATAAGAGGGGGAAAGAGATTTTCGTATTTGGTTTCTGGGAAGCTTTGTGAGTGACTTCACTAGAAGGAAACACTGCAGTATTAAACTACAGCAGGGAGAAAAGATCGAAATCTTCAGAAATCATTATTCAGACTCCTCAGTGCTTTTGTAAAAGGCTCTTGAGAAATGTTGCCACCCTAAAATTTAAAATAGCCTTACTGTCTTCATAAATAACTTCTGGGGAAAATTAAGTACAATGCAACATGGTGCTTATACAACACAGAAATATCTTGCATAAAATAAAGTCTGAGTATTGTAATAGTTGTTCAGTGAATGCAGTTTTCTCTCTGTGAAAGGAAAAAAAAATAAAAACAAGCAATAATTTCTGCTCTGTTTATCAGACAGAAAAGATTTGAATAGCAGTAGATTAAATCAAGTTATCTGGAAAGAGGATTTATTTATGTATCAGTGTACTGACAGCTGACCCCTTTGAGGCGATCCATGTTCAGCACTTTCAGTCTGAGGCTTCTACTGAATAAATTTGAGGAAAACAAGCTTTTTGGATGACTTTGGATATGACTGACTCAATACCAAGGGAAGAATGTAGTGCTTATTCCTGACAGCTGCCATCACAGAACCATAATTTCTGATAAAATACCATCAAAATTTAGAATTGAGGAAAGATAGCTTAATCAAATCAAGCATCTAGATATAATTTGTCAGAAAAACAATATATAAAACAGTTGGATTGCCTTTTATTACTGCAGATCCACATGGATTTTTTTTTTTTTAATAGCAGAGGACAAATTTCAGTGTTACTTTCCAAAGGTTGCATGTAAAGAAGAAGAAAAAGGGCCTTTTTTTTTTTTTCTCTATCACTAAATGAAGACATCTGAAACACTTTTGTATTTTGGTGGTTTATTGTTTTAATTTTTCCTTACGGTATCTGCTACAGATGGATTACAAACTGCAAGTTTTACTGAGTCAGAGTACCTGTGTAATCAAAATGGAGAAAAATATCTTGCTGCTTTTGTTTTTGTTGATGACTCCTAGAGTCTTAACCTTAAATATTTTTTTTTCTTTTCAACTTTTTCTCTCTTCAAAAGAAAATCTTTAGAAAGGTATTAGAAGTTTTATAGGAAACTAAAAATATTTGGACTTCTTGCAAATTTGTAGTAATTGAAAGTCTGCCATCATTTTGCTGGTTTTTTGATGTAAAAGCATACTATGTATTGCAATGATCTGTTAGTTTGTGTTTTAAGGAAACTGTATGATTTTTTTTCAAGTCATCCCAGAACTGCATAAGAAGTGAATTCCAAGATTTTATTCTAATGAAGTTATTCAATAGTGATTTTACTAGGTTTAAAAAATTGAGCAACAGTGATGAAATGTGATTAGCTTTCCCCTAGGTTTCTCAGGCATACTCTTCCTTGAAACCCTTGTCTTTATTTTCCTTCAATATAAGTGAATGATGTACTTTAAAAACTGCTTAGAGGTGGAGTCTATTATGCAATAAATAATTAAACTGAGTTTAAGAAATTCAGTCAGGAGACTTTAAATAGGTGGGCTGATTGTTCTGAGCAAGATGATCACCCAGTTGTTCAATCCAGATATGGAAACTTCAAAATTGGGAAAATAATTTTGTCTAAGTACAGTTTTAGGTTCCCAATTTTAGACTTATTCTAAAGCAGTTCATCTCACTAGGTAAATCCTTTTACTGTAGTATGTCACAAACTATGCCTCAGTTGTGGAAATGGGGTACTTGCAAATTCATAAATCTGTTCTAGGATTTATCTGAATAGGGTGTTCTATTTGTATTTTGATTTGGGGGTGAGAGGTAGGAATGTCCCAGCCCAATGAAAAGGACATTTGTGGGAACCCTGCCCAACAGAAGGATGTTACCTTCCACAGATGCCCTCCTGAAGGGTCAGGGTTAGGCATACCGTAATGTGGAGACTACCTCCACACCATAATGTGTGTCCAGGTGAATACAGGGACAGAGTTAATGCATCTGGGTTAAATGCCTTTTTGGAGTCATAGTTGTGATGGTTCTTAAATAAATTCTCTTCTATCTTATGAATAAATGGCAAGAACTTTCTCACTTCTGCCCCAGCCTGTATTGGTAATATGTGTTATTACTGTATTAATAAAATCTGAGTGATTGTGTAGCCACCACTATTAATGACTGAAAGTATCATGTTTACATAATACTAGTAAGGAATTCGTGTAAAATTTATTTAAAGACATTTAAAAAAAAAGCCAACAAAACAACAAAACTGTGATGAGAGTTCAGTTCAGCAAGCTCAGTTTTCTGTCCAAAACAGTAGTAAGTCTTCTATAACCATATCTAACAGCCAGAAACTCTATGTAAGTCATCATATTGAACTTTTGACAGCTGTTAGTTGACAAATGCAGTTGGTATAGACTGTATGAGCAGACAGAAGTGTAACTTGGTGCTGGCAAATCCCAGGAACAACAAGGCTTCTGTAGCAAACTTGTAATCTGTAGACTGACGTTGTTATTTACAAAGTTGTGTTCCAGATGTGGCGGTGCAGTTTGTAAGTGCTGTTCAAAACAGCAGTGGTCCTCCCTCTCTGACCAGCACTCTTCCCGTGTTGCCTATTCCACTTTCTGCAGTATAGTGCTGGGGAAGGAACCTATATTAATGACAAGAGTAGGTGTTCTGCACTAAAAGGCTTTTTGTATGCTGTTAACTCAGATTGTGTCATGCATTGCTGTAATTTGCTTCAGTTTTATGCTGAATCACAAGAAAAATTTCAGGTGTGTTTTTGATATGCTGTATTTATGCAAAGCTGCCAAAATACAGCATCACTGTTCCAGACATTCTTTTACAGACATTCTGAGTATTTTCCCTAACATAGTAATAGTATGTACATTTATGCAAAGCCTAGAAGTAAATGGAAAAATGAATGCACACAATTGTGTGTTATTTCAGTATTCCAAATCTCTTTGTTGAAATATATGCTATTTTTACTAGTATAACATTAATATTTCAACATAAATACTTTATTGATTCTCTAGCTCTTTATGCACGGGAGTTGACAGGACTTTCATTTTTTACCGTGTACCATACCAACTAGAAGGTTGTATTAGAGAGCAGTTGTACTGTTGTACTAAGAGGGAACTCCAGCTGTAGACAGCAAATGCTTTGATCTAACTAACAAGGCAGTCTTTGTGCTTGGAGCTTGTTTACTTCTTCAGGACTATAATTTAACCCTCCAGTCCACATATATCTGTAAACCTCAGCAGTATGCTTATTACATGTGTTACTGCCAATTCTACATTGTTGCAGTTTCCATAATACAAAGGAGATCTGTAATATGAAAAGGAGGTACAACATGCTCCTTCTTTATTCCCTATGAATTCTTTAAAAAAAATATATTAAAAAAGAAAATGTTTTCTCTGCGTGGAATTCACACCAGAAGGGCCAGCTCAACCTTCCATTATTTAGGCATTGCATCAAGGCTCAAGGAGATTCACAGAAGTTTCTGGCTGTCTCTGCAGACTTTTCCTCCTCTTGAAAATACTGGTTACAATAAAGATGAATGTTTATTAATATTTGCTTGTTAGGTGTGCTGACACTAATAGCTGTGCATGGATGTTGTACTCTGCATATTCATTTTTGGTGTGAAGTTCCATTTGCCAACTTAGATGTTCTGCTCACACCATTCTCTTTAATGCCTGAATAAATAATGTGTGTGGTTTATTAAATACAAAATCAAAATGAAAGTGAAGATAAGCTTGTAAGATGGCACTTACTTCTTATATACTAGTTTAGGAGTGGACATAAGTATTAAAACATTCAGATGATTGTAGCTCAAGTATGTTGAGTAACATTTATTCCAGTAGCCATCTATGAATTCATATTAATAATTAAATTATTTTAATAGGAATAATACTTTTTGATAAGTCAATGAAGTAGTTGCTATGATCTTCAAGAGATCTCCATAAAAGCTGGTTTACAGATGTTACTTGTACAATAAATTTGATTCTCCTAAGAGAAATTTCCAAGAGGGTAATAATATCTAGAGCTAGCTGCCAGTTTAGCTGTATATTCTTAAAGTTTTAAGGCTCAGTTACTCCGAAGATGGAACTGCAGAGATTAACCAAATTGCATAATAAAAATGCTTCAATAATTTCAAATCGATCACAACAAGAAACTGAAATATATTATAGAAGATGCTTGGAAAGAAAGGGGATATGTGCATAATACAGCATCTAGCACAGGTGTTATTCTGTTGCATGTGGCCTGTTTCAACTTGATCAAAATCAGCAATACAATAATGTAGTCATTGTTCTAGTTCTGTGAAGTGTGTACAGGAATAAAAAGAGAAGATATTAGATCATTTTCTTCTCCTTTATCTTTTTTCTGAGTTTCATTTTTCGTTTCTTCCACAGAATAAGCCTTTATATCCTGACTAAATAATATTAAAGATCTGCTGAAGTAAAAATACTTCAGTGAGACAAATCAGTTAACTTGCCACGTATCAAGCCATTTTATAAACTGGTTTGACCTTTCACTTAAATAATATTAATATTGCACTTTACTGTTATTAAATAGTGTTTGTCATTAACAGGTTACTGGGGCTATTACAGTTCTGTAACTCTTGATGAATCTCTAACCAGAAGTTCAAAAAACTGCTCTAAATAATGTTCATTAATTTATTTGGTAATTAATGAAGTGCATAAAAAGGGCATGGTTCCTTGAACAGTCAGATTAAATAAATATACCCTGTTTCTTTGTAATGATTTTAGGTCTATCAAAGTCAGATACCGTCAGCTTTCCTTGATATTTTTTGAATGTGAGTGCTTCTCCAGAGAAATAAAATGCAGGCTGAACCTACTTAGACTTCAGTGAAGTGCCCATGTAAAAGGATGGGCTTTATTATCTGTGAAGTGCTGAATTAATCCAGCCATGTAAGTGCTAGTACTGTCTCTCTGTTAACTTCTATCTGCAGCAGATCTGTAATAGTTACACTGATAAATAACCCCCCATAGGCTTTGCACGCAGTGTCTTATCCCTACTCCATTAATGCACATGCCATGAGATTAGCCATTTTGGAAAAAAATAGTCCACATATATGGTCCATAAGTGGTGGAGAGTTTATCACATTGATAATCCACTTAAATTGTTATTGTTCTCACTTCGAATTTGTGGCTTATTTTCAGTTTGAAGCGTAGTTGCATGTGTAAGATGCGGCATCTTGTTATGCCTTTTTCTGATAGATTTTAAAAAATCAAGTTGATTAAACTCGTTTGCCTTCTGTTGCGTGATGTATTTTATGCTTTTATATGTTTTTCTTGTGCCTTCTGTGTTTTTCAATGCCAATTATAAATTATAGATGTTCAAACTTGGTTGCGTGATTCTAGAAGAGATCAACCTGTACAGAACTCCAGGAGAGTCTTTAAAAGAGTTCTGTGTAGGCAGCAAGAGATGAAATTCCTTTGGGGCAAGCATAAAGTATATCATTCCAGTGTTTTTTTATATCCACACTTACTCTGTGGTTATGAAGGTGTCCTAGCATTCAGCACTTGGAAGAATTTTTTGGCCTTACATGACTCCATAGAATTGGGTTTTTTTTTCACATCCCTTCATAGTCCATTAGTGAGGCCTCTGCTGCTGATGTAAATGGCCTCATCAAAGAGGCAAAATCATATGGGTTAAATGAAATGCATAGATCCTTGCCTCTGGACCCTTGACTTCTTTCTTACTGGTCATAAGGAGTAGTTTCCAGTACTGCTGCTCCAGACTGTAAGCACTGAAGCATGGCCTGTCTGTGTCCAAGTATATCAGTTGCTCAGCTCCTACTTCCCAGTTACCCAAGTGTTTCCATCTGGAACAGAAAAAAAGTCTCTTACCTCTTTCTTTATGCTTCAACAATATTTTCAAGCTAATATTTCCAGATCAGCATATGAAAAAACTCACTTGTATTTCAGGGTGCACAACACGACATCTTTTAACTCCTGAGAAGAGCAGTGAACTCAGAGCAATTCTTAACAATTTGTTGACCATGTGCATCCTTGTCAGATCCTTTGATCCTTCCTCTGAACTGTGTCAGGTGTCAGCATCTGAACAAAAGAAAATAGTACTACTGCCAGTAGACGCATTAAGGCTCATAACTAACAAGCATCATTTGCTCTCTGTGAGCATCTCATCTTCAGGCAAATTGCTTACTGTTTTAATCTCTAGTAACTTTTCTGTATGCTATCCAGTTTTTCCACATGCGTGTTAATTTGTGAGTTAGACCTTCTAATGACTCAGCAGTAATTTGCACAAATGCAGTCACCTACTCAAGTCCAAACAGCACTGTGCAGAACTTCACTAGTTTATAGCTGAGTAGGTTGGCAATAGTACAAAGTCACAGACTTGTGAAGTGCTCATATACTGAAATAATAGACTGGATAATTATCTTAGGCAGAAGTATGAGAAACTCATAAAGTTGTTGACCTGACTCTTTGTAGTATGTGTGATGTTTGGATACAGTAAACATTAAAAAACTATATTACTTTCTCAGCTATGGCCTATGCATAATAATTCAGTAAAATTTAACTAGGTAAGAAATTTAACCTGCCTGTATTTTTTGCTGAGATCATTCAGAATTAAGAAAAGATTGTAGTAATACTATTGTAGCCATTATTATCTAAAGATAAAAACAATTTGAGACTGATAGAAAAAAGTTAGTGTGTGTACGTATATTTGATTAAACAAATCAAATAAAGCATATTTGATTAGGCAGACTTCTAGGGTGTGGAAAAAACCAAAGCTTGGAAAGTAAAAAAGTCTTTTCAAGTCTGAAAAGCAGTAACCCTCATGAATACACATGACCTCAGAACAACCTTCGATAACTCAAATAGAGACAAAAAGGGAATTGAAGTGTTAAGGAACTGATCTTCTGTGAGAACCAGGAAAATAGGTTATTTTCTCTGGAAAATGTAAGAGGCTACATAGAGGTTAGAGTGCAAATATCTACTGAGAATATTCTGATTTTAATTTTCATTGTTTATTCATTTATTGTTTTGTTAGAGCCCCTTATACAAAAAGCATATGTGTCCTGTCAGTAATTGACTTAGAAACTTTGGTCTGCAAAATGTTTGATCACACAAAAGCCACTCAACTGCCTAAAGCTACTTCTAAATGGAATAAATAAATATATATCTATATATATGCACACTGATAGCTTTAAACCAAAGTTCACTAGAATAATAATGAAGAAAATGTTACTCAGTTTTATACATTTGAGCAATTTATCCAACCCAAATGCAGCAGAGAGGGTATGGCAGCAGAGAGGGTATGAATAGAGGGTGTAGCAATAGATAGCTCCAGAGAGCTGGCTAGGCTGCTTTGCTCTGCCTTGAATTGCTTGTGTTTGGATTTTTCTGAAATATTGTATGGGGAGAAATTTTAGAGTGTAGGGAATTCAGACTGAATTATTGATTTGTACAGATATTTAAGCAATGGGTATTAGCATCTCTGGCCTATTATGGTGTATATGTTTTAAGCTTAGGTTTGCTAGACATGTGAGAGGATGTCCTTTTGCATTCATTATACCAGTCCACCAAAACAGAGTGCTCAACAGGATACAAACCCTGGTGGACCTTACAGCCTGATCTGGAAGAACTTCTGCTAGTTTAGGTAGTAAAGATTTTTAATAGATGTTTTCCTACATTTTACAATTGCACTTGTATTTGTTTTCTGTATTTGCTTTTGAAACCCCATAAAAATTCACCAATTTAGTCTGCAGAAATTGGGCTAGATAAATTCTTTTCAAAGCAACAAAGCACCTGCAGACTTCTCTATAGGAATGAATATTCATTTTGACCTCTCTACTCAATCTAGCTGTCAATTTTTATGAAATTTTCAGGAACCAAGTATACCTGAGATCACAACACTTATGTCAGATTTGTTTACAATTGACTAATGGATTCAAAAAGCTGTTATGGGATGATCTGTCAGATAGATGTGGCACTCCCACAAGCTGCACTTCTTTTGGGCTAAACCCACTGATCATTTTTTCCAGCAGGAACCAATAAGTATTTATTTCTTTTTAATCTATTTCTATGCAAAACTGTATCTATATTCATTCTTTAAACGTTTTCAGACCTGGGTGTTTGATTCTGATTATATAGTATAATTGAAGACTTAAATTTTAGAGCTGCAAATTTTTATTATTTTAGAGCTGCAAATCACTATAGGTTTATTTATGTACAGTTTATAAATAGCGGAGAACAGATTACCAAGAGGCATCTTCCAGGATGATGAAGGAGAACATGCATACTGCACACTTTCAAAATGTGAGGTATGTGAATGTGCAGCAAATGAAGTCTTCTTCCTGATTTGTACTGGTGAAAATGTGACTTCTTAAGCTTCCTACACCACTTTTTCTGGTTTTGAGGTACTGTTCATGTAGGAGAATAAGAACAGTTGTCTCTGCAAAGTGTCTCCAGTGTTATCTAACTTCACATTAAGCATGCAATGGCAGAAAGAATTTTTTCCCTCCTAACCAGTTTAGCTTGTAAAGCTGTTAAACACCAAAGCTCTGGCTCTAGCTGGAACATATGGGCACTGCTTAATTGCAAATGCAAAATAATGCCTGTTTAAATTATTGTGCATTAACTTCTTGCCTAAGGAGGTTGCTCTGATTTTAGCTTTGCAGTACAAAATGATTCCATGTGCCTTGATAGGTCTTTAGATCTTTTGAGAAGGGGCACAAAGCTGTAGAAAAGAAAAGTCTTCCTTTGATCCACTAAGGAGATTATTCTTAACTAGAGTCTAGTTTGCACATCAGAATAATTTTGATCTTCTTTTTAGTTGCAATTGGCTCTGAGATTCTCCTGTTTGTGCATCTTACCATGATTACGAACCTATCTCAGAACCAACCATTATCCTTGAGTTGTCAGCCATGTTGCCACTTACACCCTCATTTACCTAACTGCTCATGCAAGATGTTTAACTTGCAGCCACTGAGGCAGGCAGCTCCTCTGTACACATTTTATATTTCAAATCAGTACTTATCAAAACCAGTCAGCAAAAGCTTGCTTCTTCCCTTTCTCCCCTTGCCTCCATCTTTTCATTTTATGCTAGCTTCTGTAGATGTTAGTCCCAGACAGACCTCTACTGACTACTTATCAGTACAGCCCAGCTGCCTCTGCAATAAGTTTCAATATACACTGAATTTTTCTGGGTCCCTCTCAAGTCTGGCGTGGAGAAAACCAAGTTGGAGTGATAAGTGCTGAGGTAAGTACTACAAGAAGCACACAGTTATTGATGCTTAGGGTTGCGCAAGAGCTGAAGTCTGGACACACTGCTAAAACCAAACTGTCTCCATGGGTTTGTGTCACAGTAGGACAGAATTTACCTTGGCACCTAGTATTCTGGAAAGTATGATGGAAAAGCTGAGCTGGACTGACAGGATGAGTGCTTATCCAGAACTGATAGATTCTGGGTAAATACTTCTACTGTGTATTTTTTTATTAGTTCCACAGTACCCATACTGTTAGAATTATTCATTATCCACAGTATCCAGTATCCCAAGTAGAAAAGGACTGACTACTGAGAGACCACAGAAACCCAAACACATTAGCCATATATGCATTCTAGAGACTCCCATCTCTACAGTAGGCGCAAAATAACAGTCATTAATATTTGGTATACCAATATCAGGCAGTGGTTGTTTGTAATGGTCTGTGAGTGTCAAAAGTGGCCCGTGAAATACACAGTTGGCATGCAAATTAGATGCAAATCAAGCAGCTGCTCTAGCACAGAGTAGTATTTATCGAGTAGAAGTGCATCAACAGGTGTGCTTGATGTCAGTAATAGGTGTCGGGAAAGACTTGCGGAAGTAGTGTTGCAGGACTAGCAGAGTGCCTACAGGGCAGTGGTTGAGCAGGGGACATGAGGGTACTAAGGATGGATACTGGAGCTTGCAAGAAGTCACAGATACTACAAGGCAGCTTAGTATTAAGATGCGTCAACTAAGATAATGAGACAAGGACTAGGAATTTAAAACAAGGGGCATGAGGGAAGAGTTCTGAGCAGCATCTGATACCATCCTCTGTCTTGGTTCTTTCCTGGTGGGTGTCTTAGACACTGGGCTGTGTTGGGTTCTGTTAGATGTGAAACAGGGAGAATGCATAGAGGAGCCAGAACAAAGTCACTGTCTCTTGTATGACTCGCATACAGATGAAAAAGATAACTTTTTCCTTTAAGCCAAAAACCTCAGATGAAATTAGTATAAGATCTTCAGATTACATGGAAAGGTTTAGTCATCTTACAAGACAAAAGCAGAAACGTGGCAATATACACAAGGTGTTACACTTACATGGCAAGTACGCTGTTTGGGAAGTCCAGCTATGTTCCCCTACAAGTATATCAATGCAAGAAAATTTGGAATACATGTGCTGGCAGAAAACAGCAGTTACCAAAGGTGTTAGAGGTTCCTAGACTCTACTTTCTTCTCTGAGTTTTAGATTCTGCATTATAGTAATAAAGTTGTGGCTTGTTTCAAACTGTGAGCCATTGTTCTTGCTGAAAATGCCCTTTGTAAATTGTTTTTCAAAGGCAGAATAATCCAGGGGTTATTTTTAGAGAATTTTTGTTCTGTTTTGCCTTTCCTGGCAATGTAACCAGGTATTTTGGTAATGAAGTTGCAAATAAGTATTTTAAATCCATATTAAAAGAAGAAACCAGATCATAGTACAGTTTTACTCAGCCTCTTTGCTTTTGTTATTTTGTTCTTTTACTGTCTCATATGATTTTTGTTCTCCTTTCCCCCAGAATGCTTGTTCTGACATTCCTCTTATCATTATGTTTCATCATCTCATTGAAAGTAACTTGTATTAAAAACTAAGAATGTCGCCAGTGTGTACCAGCTTCTGAAGTGTTATTGAAAGTCACCTTCCTAGTGATTGGTTTATCCAAAATGGTTATGAGCTGAGCTGTGAAAAGGTGTTTTCTTTTTCTTCTTGCAGACTGCAAATGATAACCTGCATACAGATGATGAGCATGACCTCAGAGGAGATAAAGAAAGCTATCTCTGTGCAGTGTGCCTGGATGTTTATTTCAATCCTTACATGTGCTATCCATGCCACCATATCTTTTGTGAACCTTGCTTAAGGATGCTTGCCAAAGACAATCCAGCCAGTACACCATGTCCACTGTGTCGCACTACAATTGCCAGAGTCTTTTTCCAAGCAGGTATCAAAACGCAAGTTTTTAAAATAGAGAAAAGTATTTGTGGCTTTCCCTCTTGTATTTATGGCCCAAATAAATATGTAGTTTAAAGTATAGTAAGGCCCTGCTAACCAAATGTAGTCATAAAAACAAAAAATAAATTAAAACCAGTATGCAATGAGCCACATCCAAAATGCATGCAGAACAAAATTTAGTGATGTTAATCTACTGTAAGGTCTTCTTTGCATTCAACTTTTCCTAGGACTATTCCATGAAGGCTTTCTTCAGTAGCGAGAAACTATTCTGGGTGCGTATTTTAAAACTTTTTTGATTGTTGAAGTGCGATTGTGATATTTTGCATTTCATTGGCTTCCTCATGCTAAATGCTCACAGACTTCAAACATAATAAACATTTTCTTAAAATATCCTACCAAGAACAGCGTTTTTAAAATTACTAACATAACGACACACCAAAAAAATGCTCGTTTCTTGGTTCTATGGCTTTAATTTAGAAAGAAAAGTCTGGCAGAACTATATCCTCCTCACTAAACTTCTTTTAAAATTCTCCCTTCCTGGCCTCTTGCACCCTCATGTCTACGGTTCCTGACTTTTAGCAGTAGGAAAATGTTGTGGATAAGAGATGTTTGATGTCAGAAAGAGTGCAAGGATAGAAGAGGGTAAGCAAATGTAGATGGGATACCTAAAACAGCACAAGTCAGTCTCTTATACCTGGAGCTTAAAAAGGTAAATTCAAGCACCATGGACAAAATCGCAATATGATAACTGGAGCTAGGCCTTTTAAGAGTTCTTAAAATGTGCATAGAGAGCTCACAAAATAATGGAAATGACTGAGCTGCACAGGAGTATTTGGTTTTTTTTGCGTGCTGCAGAGATCTTGCAGCAGTCCTCTTTAAACTGGGAGAGTGCTGTGATCATGACGGTTTGAGGATGCAGAGTATTGAAGTATGATATCACATTCATCAGCAGACCTGCCCAACTTGTATTTCTGTTTGTACAGATTCTTCCTCTGCACAAGCTTAACTTTGTATAATTTATTTGATGGCAGACCAGTTCAAAGAACCAACTGCGTCAAATATGAATTCCTTTAGGTAGGAAGGAGGCATTTTTCAGACAAACTAACTAGTGAACTAGGATGGTTCAGTGTGAATCTGCTGGTGGCCAGAAATAGGGACTGACTATATCAGTACTGCAGCAGGGAAAATGGATGGAAAGCTGCAGCCTGAGCACTCTCATCACCCTGCCTGGCTGGTGTGTAGAGGTTTCAAGCTGTTCTTGTTTCATTTGCTTAATGTTTGATACTCCTTTGGATTTGATATACAGATGAAGTGTGTTTTGCAGGTAGATAATTACTTTTAGTTGTTTTTTGAGGGCTATTTAAATTCAAAAAGAAAAATAAAAAGCTACTTAACACATTTGATGCAGCAAAATAGTTCTGGGAGAGCACAGAGAAAATACAGATGCTTGCTAAAATGTATTTGCAAAACTTTTCAACACATTCAAAGTACTGTCATTTAAGTGAAATATTACCAGGATTATTTGCAATTTTTGAGTACTTAATATGCAATGTGTAAAATATGCGATGGGAGGGAATGAAGAAGAGGGAACTGGACTCTTCTCTCACTGATGCCCACTGACAGAACAAGTGGTAGTGGTCACAAACTGAAGCACATGAAATTCCATGTGAACACAGGAAAACGCTTTTTCACTGTGAAGGTTGCCAGACAAGTTGTTCTGAAAGGTTGTGGGGCCTCCGTCTGTGAATACTCAAAATCCAGCTAGGCACAATCTGGGCTGCCTGCTGTAGCTGACCGTTTTTGAGCAGGGTGGGTTGGACAGAGCCCTGGATGACATGGTTTAGTGTGAAGTGTCCCTGCTCATGGCAGGGGGAGTGGAACTAGATGATCTTAAGGTCCTTTCCAGCCTTATTCTATGATTCTGTGATTCTGTGACTGGTTTATCTCAAGACATTCCTTCCAATGTAACCCATTCTGTGAAAATATTGAAAAGGTATGTACTGGTTTTGAGGGAAAGTATTTGTGTGGCCAAAGTGTAAATACAGTGTCATAAATATATAAATAAGGAGCCTAGTCTAAACAGAGAGTCATAGCAATGTATGAGATATGTTTAGTATTAACAATCTCAGATGAGAGAAATTCATATGGCCTTACAGCAGCTATTTGTATATTGTTATTCAATACATACCAATATATGCTTGACATGGCAATATATTTTGAAATGGATACACTAAATTTACTTCAATTTGTTATGCATATATTAAGAAAAATATTTTGTAGTTTTCAAGTGCATAACATACTGAGCAGCTTTAAATCAAACGAGAAATATTGATGATGACATCATATCCTTAGAGAAGTCAGTAAAATCAACACATTAAGGAAGATGGATGGTGCCAGCCCAGTGTAAAGGGTAGTAAATATTTTTTTTTTTTTTACTCAGGAGATTTAGTGAGCATATAGTAGTTTTGCTAAAGTCACTGCTGCTATAGGTTTGTGCAGCCAGCAAAGCAAAGTTGCTAACATTCTTTGCATATTTCTGTAATGCCACAGCTGAGAAGACTTACTTCCCTCTCTAATTTATTCTGGATATTTTCTACAGCTTTGCTTTTGTAGAACTGTATTTTACTTTATAAGGATTTCTCAAAAAGAAAACATTTAAGGGTATATTCAGAAGTTCACTTCTTATCTTGTAGAGTTTTGCAAACTGAATATAACTGCAACAGAAGGTTGCGTGTAACATGTCAAAAAAAAGGATGAAGGCTAGGAGTTCAATTATCCAATTATGGAGAAAAAGAGTGCTTAAACCAGAGCTACAAAGCTGGATGTGACCCATGAGGATGCCTTCTTTGGCTTGTTGCCTTGATCAAGTGAGCTTTTTGTACTGATTCCCTTTAGAGTGAGTTCCAGTCCAGATAGGGTTAGGGTTAGGTTTAAGGTTAAGCTCTGACAGTGTCTGTCATGCATTCCCATCTTTTTTAAAGGCTTTATTAAAAGTCCTTCTCCCGTCAGGATAAACCCACATCTAGTCAGTTGATAGGGTGCTCAGGATGCACCTAAGACAGCTTCTGATCTGATAGCTACAACCCAATTAAAGTAACCCTGAAAAAGTCCTTGATCAGAGTAAGCAATACTTAGCAACAACTAAAAACATCGGTGTGTTATCAGCACTGTTCTCAGACTAAAGTAAAAAACACAGCACTGGACCAGCTACTAAGAAAGAGAAAAAATAACTGCTACAGCTGAACCCAGGACACAAGGAAACCTTCTAAAAGCCAGTAAGGGTTGTCACCACTGCCTTTTGTGAAAAACAGGAATTGGATACTTGGCCAGAGATTTCAATATTTGAATCTGGACAATAAAGCTGAAAGAACTGTGTTGATTTTTATGACCGGTAGAAGAAAACTAAAATACTCTGTGTTGATATGATGAGAGGCAAGCAGAGTCTCATCAGAGGCCATTTCTCTGAATCTGAATAGTATTTAATCCAATATGTTTAGTAGCCTATAAAGCTCTTGCATAAAAATTAACTGCTAGTGAAAAATAAACATGTTGTTCCTTTTACATTTGAAAGAGAAAATGTCCTCTTTTCCCATTGGTGACAGAGGTTTATGGGCACTGTAGCATTGTTCTGGCATAATGAGATAGAAGGATTTAGAGATCTCTGTAGTCTGCATATGTTGTGTTGCTTCATTTCACCTGTGTTTTGGCATGGTGAAAAATGTAGGGTAATTTTTAGAATAAGACCAGGTAGGGAGGTTTTGGCTTCAAATCTGCCAATGCCTTCTTCTTATTCAGAAAAAGCTACTGCAATCCAAGGACATTTGGAATTTTTCCTTCTTTCTGGAGCCTGCTCACAAAAAGCTTAGGTTTCTCAAATTTCCCAGAGAAAAAGATTTCATAAAATACAGATTATTGAAAAATTATATGCAATTTCGATGAAACAAGTGAACAAATAATACATAAGGCTTTTTGAAGGTCTGTGAAGGGTCTTTTTTTTTTTTTTTCTATTAAGGTACAGAAGGAATTATGGTAGCGGCTGCTAGTATTTATCTGGAGCCATGATGGTTTGAAGGGGCAGAATG
Organism: Psittacus erithacus; assembly: GCA_009867235.2. NCBI lineage: Eukaryota > Metazoa > Chordata > Aves > Psittaciformes > Psittacidae > Psittacus > Psittacus erithacus. Next base: position 43,305 of record WYDI02042107.1, read on the forward strand.
GGCGCGGGGGGGGTGTTGCAGTTTTCTCTGTTAACTTCTAGCTTGGCAACTCTGTTACAAAGTAAATCACTTCTTTCTGTGTTAGGAAAGTATGGTTATTTTAAAATTGTTTTACATTGTTAAATTGCTATGGATAAGTTAGTTTTGACAGTTTTGGGTTGCAGGACATGTAGGTATTTCCCAAGATTATATTATGAGAAGCTGATGATTTCTTGAGACTTAATAAGGTATGTCAACCCTTGCAATGTGCCATTAGTCATTCTACAAATGAATCCCTGTTAATCTACAACTTTTTAAAAATCTCAACAAAGATTTTCAGACTCTTCCCCTCTCTTTTCATTGCAGACTGTTACTGAGCAATGCTGTTAAACGAAAAAGCAATATGAACTAAGAATGTGTCAGTCAGTACAATAGATAACATTTTGATTCATAGAAGTCATCAGTTTTGTACATGAAATGGCCTGATTTATTATATGCTTCCTTTTTGCTAGATTTCCATCATTGTTCCTAAATGGAAACAAAAGGAACAGAATCAAAACAGCCATGTTTAAGACTTGTTCTTGCTATATCTGGAAATGTTTGGGTTCATGTGACATTAAAACAGCTTAAGAGATGTTATAATTAGAGAAAGGATCACGCAGTAGATAAAGCATTTTTTTTGTATTATAAGTGTATGCAAATTATTGCTATATTTACAGCATTGATTTGTACATTCTGTCCCATTAATTCCCATAGAACTGAACAACTCCACCAGATCTTTTTTCCCTATGGAATATTTGAAGTTAAAAGAAAATTTTCAAAAATCAAATTCTGCAAAATGGCCTCTACCAAGCTGCAAGAAAGCCTTCAGAGTTTTTGAAGGTAAGTTCTTTAATTTTTCCTTAAACTTCACTCAGTCTTGAGTGTAATATTTGAAAATAAGTCTCCAGCTAATACATGCCATAGGAAGTCAAAGATGGATGATTATTAAGGTAGAGCTGAACTAAATTCTCCTGAGTGACTTACACACATAGCTCTGAATCTGAGAATAAACTGTAAATTCTGAAAAGGCAATTGGCGTGTGTATGTACCTTTTTATTTATTAAATCTTCAATTTTGTGTACAGTATCAGAATAATTGTTTGGGAAAAATTGTGTCTATATAGTGGAATAAAGATTACTCAATTACTCTGGAAAAAAAAAGTTACTAGTTCTGAGTGTGGTCAGTAGAGACCTCAAAAAAAAAAAAAATTAGAATCACTTTTCTATGAAAGAAGTCATATAAAAAAGCTGGAATAACATCACATGTATTATTATGTATTGCTTATTCCATATATGAAAAGGAGTAAAGGCTGTGGGTGTTTTAGCTTTGTTTCCTGCTTATTATATAAAGAAATCTTAGTCCTCTTGTTGCTACTTTAGCACTTGAACATTTTCATGGTTATTAGCTGGTTGTTAGCTGAAAATGATTTAAGTTAGATCACTGAAATGTGGGATTCACTGTTTACTCCTTTTTCCCTGTTGTCAGTCTAATGGCCTTTCTTCAGCAGGCCTCATCTATGTTTACTTATAAAGTTACTTTCTGTTGTGCTGAGTCTTCCTAGCAAATATATTTTTCCTGTTTGTTAGAACAATGCAGATTGCTTCTAAAAGTAAGTGGAAAGAATAAAACAGGACATCCTTTTTATAGTACTTTTGTGAGTCTACCCAGGCCTTTCTAGAGATAAACCTTCATAAATTCTAGTCCTCCACTTACAAAATTGTGGAACACAAGAGGATGATTTGATACTGAAAATAACAAGAAATTCTCCTAACTATCAAAAAATAGGAGACTTGAGAAGTTTGAGAACTGATCATCTTTAGTATTACCCAAAGGAGAAGCTGTTGGCAGGAAGAACATGAGTATTTCTTTTCTCTAAGGCAGTTAATGTAATGTGGATGTTGATGCTGATGTAATGTAATACATTATGTATGTGACATAGTTCATATATGTTTCATAGTGTCATATCAATTACGTCTTTCATAAATATGAAAAGCTACCATGCTGAGCCTTGTACAAAGCATAAAAAATTAAAAATAAAAGAGACATCATAGAGTGTTGTGGCCCTGTTAGAAATGCATATGCTCTTTTATCTAGCTCATATTCAGCAGATTCAGTGGCCACTGAGAATCTAGCAGCTCTTTTCAAACTTCGTATGGCTCCAGTTTTCCATATGACAGAATTTCTTCTGTAATATATTTTAATAATCTGGACATAAAAATTGTGAACTTTGAACAGTAAACCACTCATTAGAGATACTAGGCCTGACAAAATCAGACCTCAGAATTAAGACTGGGGTGCAAGGAGAAAAAGCTGACTGTTGAGAAGCCTAGATTGGTGGATTTATCAGTTGTAAAATTTAAAAGGTCTGATTTAGACTTTCTGAACATTGCAGGACTGTTAGGCAAAATCAGATGTCTTTTCTTTTTCCTTACATTTTTCGTGAACTGATTATCTGAGCCAAACAGATTTTGTAATCAATATGTGAGTCTCCTTTCATATGAGAATTTGCATAAGGAATGTAAAAGTGTCCAGTAACTAAAAAAAAAAACCAAAACGAACTATATGAGATAAAGTTACTACATTAGTTTCTCTTTTGAATATTTGTAATCATACAGTAGAAATAACATCTCAAATAATGGTTTCCTTAAACACATTTAAAAATAAATAATGTCATTTGAATAGAATAGTTACATAGCAGATGTGCTTTATTAAAAGTCTATTATCATATAGTTATAGTTTAATAACATTGTAAATGGAGCCTTTTCATGCGATTAAATTAGAGTTACATTCTGTGAACATTGTACAGTTACAGAAAGTTCACAAACTAAGAGTAAGTCTCCAAAAATAATTTGATACAGGAAATGTGGACTAAAAGAAGTGATAAAGATCATTTAAATTGAAAATATGATACTTAATTTGATATTGACTTTGGTGTAGTCAAGTGCAAAATTAAAAAGCAGATCAAGACAGTACACTGGGCCTGAGAGAGTTACTTCAAATGCTTTTGCATAAATCTGTTGTAGAAATATGTTGAAGAGACCAGAGACATGGGATGCAGTATTCAAGATAGTGACGCTAATGTCGTAAAAGGGTGCTGGCTGCCTGCATTTAGAGAAAGCTTGTAGGTACGCCTGAATATAAGTACGCAGCTAGGTGTTCAGGGAGAGAGAAGGATTATGAAACCTTGGAGTTGCAGCCCTTGGTAACTAATTTAAGATGTAGGTATTCCTAAACTAATAGGAAATTCCCTCCAACTGTTTTTATGCTAATGTTTTTATTTAAAACGCAATGACTACATTGAAAGTGGGAAAACCTATTTAGAAATAATTTGTTTTAAAGGCTTAATCTAGAAAACATTCCCCCAGTGTTGCATATAGTGAAGTCTGCACTAGCTGTTTACTGATCTCATCTCTGTACTGGCTTAATAAAAAGCTATTGATTTCTGCATCAGTCAAGGATGCAAGATACAGTGTTTGCAACACCTGCTAATACCAGTGGAAATACCCACCACCTCAGTAGGTCGCATGTCCTTTTATCTAATCATTCTCAATAGAAAGGGGCGCTGCATTTCGTAAATGTTGAGTTGTTGGGGTTTTTTTGAAGAAATGTAAAAGCTTTTAATAATGTCTGTTAATACTTTTTTATATCTGTCTTTAAAATTGAGGTACAACACTTTCAAATCTACTTTATTCAAGATTCTTGTTACCATGATTTCAGTTAGATATGCAATAAAGGAAGGATGTTAACAGCTGTGAAAATTTACAGCTACAGAATTACATGAACTATGTTTTAAGTTCATAGTTCTCTGTTTAAAAAAATAATTATACTGGCTTTCAAGTTTCTGATGATGTGATCTGTCAAGAAGAGAAACAAGATAGGTGTTACTGAAAATAGCAGGTGCAGCATTCATTTTAGCTCTAAAGTGTGATGCTGGAGTATAAGAAGTCTCTCAGAATAATCCTTGTATTGAGGTATTTTTTCCCCAAGTCCTATTCCAGCCTTCCTTACTGCACTTTTTTCTTTCTGTTCATTTCCTTACTTCCTTATTTCTTTAAAGTTGCTTGTTCCTTTGACATACTACTCAAGACTGCAGCTGTGGGACCATGCAGTGCTTCTTCACCAGAAGGCTTTTCTTTTTTAACCAGATCCATCAGATTTTACAGCATAACTTGTGGAATCACAAAAAGCTAATTTGCACACATGCATTTCCAACAAGATGCATTTACAGTCTACAGTCTTCACAGTAAGTGAATTTTCTGCCTCAAGAAGACACACATTACTCGGAAGTGTTGTCTTTGAGCATCTCTTATGCCTATAGTACGCTAAAACTGAAAAAACAGAATGCAAGTACTGCTGGTTGAGTGTGTCTTAGGTCAACTGCACTGATGGCAACTTTGTCATTTTGCGATTTTGTCAGCACTTGCACCCATTTTCCTTGCCCACCAGTCCTTTCAGCTCCCAGCAGGTCACTGGTAAAAACCACAAGACTGATTTCTTGATTGAGAGGCCCCTTTTGTCCCCTGGTGCAGCTGTGCTCCAGCTGTCCTTCAGTCCTTCACTTCTGCGCCTCACCAAGCAGAAATGAACCTGAAAGAAAAATGAAATAAAATAAAAGGGGAGCTTTAAGGTACAAAGGTCAGTGCCACAGATGTGTCTTAAGCTTCACCCCTAATAGCACTGCTACTTTTTGTCCCTGCTGTTTTGCCAGCAGTGTTCTACAAATTATTGTGTAAGCATCAATAGCCTTGTGTCCTGGGTTCATCTGTAACAGTTATTTTTCTTCTTCTTAGTAGCTGGAGCAGGACACTTTTTTTATCTCTTAAGCTGTTTTGCAGGGGCAGCTTTAGAGGCTTCTTCAGACCCACAGTCCCACTGGAAGGGATATTTTATAGCCTTTTCCCAGTCCTGAAGACTGCATCCAGAGCTAGACTGTGTAGGAGAATTGTACAACTCACTCTCAAAAATTATGGCTGCTCAGTCATCACTATTGGTTCATCAGTGCATTGAAGAAAGCCAAATTCTAGCTAATCTGTATGTGTCATCAGGATTGCTTGTTTCCATCTAACCATGATATTAGAAGACTGTTGTACCAGGAATATTGATAGCTGTAATTATGCAACATGAGGATTGTGGTAGAATGACTATGTCAAAAAAGCATACTGTATCATTTCCCCATCTATTTCTCAACATGTCCTTAAATGAATATTAGATTGACACCCTTAGTTCTACTTAGGGAACCAAGTGTTCATACTGGCCTGAAAGACAAATTAAGAACATTGGAGACCTCTTACAAAGCCATGGTTCAACAGCTCTACTGGAGGGACCCAAATGAACTTGAAGGGGAATTAGAAGTATCATGCTTTTCACCTTGCAGCATACAAATTCCTCAAGACTTTTAAGAAGGTTCTTTTCTGAAGATGCTTGCAAAAACATAGCTGTGTTCATGGTAAGAGATAAAGTCTGATCATCCATTAATAGCTAGTTAAAAGATACCAAACAAAAGATGGAAATAAGTGATTCACTTTTCTCACTGGAGAGACATTAGAAGTCTAGTACTAGATGGGTATATGGTACAGTTTGTACTACCCAGCATATTTGTTACTCGAAATAGAGGAGATAACATTTGCTTACAGTGCTGAAATATTTGGGATAATAAAAATGAAAGCCAAGTTTGAGCAGCAGCAGAAGGCTGAGTGATCTTTAGCAATGTTTACATTGTTTTTCTTTCGTAGAAAAAGGAGGTAGTAAACTGGATGGGTTCAAAGAAGATAAGTAAGAATGTCATTTTTAAATTACTTCCTGTTGAGTAATATGTAAATAAACTATAATGCTTCAGCCAAAACAAGAGATGACTAAAGAGGAGCGATAATAGACGTAATTAAAATCATGAGAGGCATGGCAGAAATGAACGGGCTGTTGTTACTCAATGTCTTATAGTAAAAGAACTAGAGGACAGTAAATAAAATTATCATGAATCCAGAGCATGGCTTCAAATACTGGCAGTTTCTTGGAAGAAAATGGAGTAAAGAGTGTTAAAATCAATAATACGATACCTGCCTGTGAAGATTCTTGAACTTCGAGTCCCTAGGAGCTGAGAGAGAATACCAGGGAGGTATTGCAATATGCTTGCTCTGTTCTTACGTTCTTTCCTCATCACTCACCAATTTGTCATTGTTTGACCTTTTCAGTGAAAGAATAAGTGTAAGTAGACCTTTAGTCTACTCTTAGTATGCCTATTCTCATGAGACATCCTACGATTTTATGACAGTGGTGTCTTCTATTGCAATTCTAACTTGGGCATTGTAAAAGGATTTTACGCATTTATCAAGTAAGTTTTATATAAATATTTATTATTTACCCTCTAAAGACAACTGAGAATAATGCATAATCCTAGTTGAACCACTGTGGGTAAACTGAATTGCTGGCTTTTTGAAGTGGTAGTCTTTCATCACAGAATCTGTTTGGAGTGTAAAATATCCCTTGATCATTATTTTTCATGTCTTGTGTAAGATTCTGCTGAGACTATTTCAGGTTACAACAGGTGTCCTTGAACTAGTGGAAGCAAAGACACCTTCTGTCTTCTCACCAGCAGGAGTTAGCATGTATCCTTCTATACACTTCTAGTGGAAGTGAGGAATAATCCTTGCCAGCTCTGAAAATAGAATGGCAAAAAGATTGTGGCCACTGAGCAATGATCAGTAAAATTGGTTGTATTCCTAGTTAGCTGTGAACTAATTATGTTTAGTAAGAGTAATGTCAGACATGCTTCCCTAGCATACTCCTCCACTCCAGTTAGCACTGAAATGCACTGCGCAGGACAGCAGTTTGTACTGAAGTAGCCCCTAAAGAGTCAATTTTACTGGTGTAAACACATCTTTACTTGGAAGTTCAGTTTGCGTGGTGTTTAGTCCTTTGATTTGATGCCTTGTAGAAATCTCGTTTACTACAATAACAAATAATTCTTGGCTAAGGGTGAATTGTAAAGGTATCACTTGGCTTCATCACTGTTGATGAGTTAATAGAGAAGTAGGACAAGTATGTACATTGTTTCAGCTACCTACCATGCCTGTGATTTCTGTTTCACATGTCTGTACTTGCAACACAGGGACCCACACCATTCCAAAATTTGCACGTGAACACAAGTTCAATTTGATCCTAGAGCATTTATTGGGTGGAAAACTGCTAAGATATCAGGAAGCATATGGTATTTGCATAGCATAATTATAAAAAGTGAGGCAACATTTTTGGGGCAAGGTAGAGCTTTGGAAACCCCTAAAAGTGAAAAAAAAAGCTGGAATTTTAATTTGATGGACAAAAGAGGAAGCATGAAAGTACTCAAAGTGTCCTGTGAGAATAGTAAGCAAGAAAAGGTAATAGTATTTTTATTAGAACGGAGCCATATTAATTATGCCTTCTCAAAGAAACAAGAGCTGAGCAAACAGCAGTCCAGAGACCTTTGGTGACTATCTTAGGTGAGTAGGTAAAGGTGGATATTTGAAATGGCATCAGAAAAAGTAAGAGTTAACCACCATAACACATTTGATGACATATTAAAGGAAGGATTTTTTAACAGTTCATAAACTTTTTTGAATTCAAATAACTTCTTTCTTGATAGCCTTTGAAGTAACTTTGAGAAAATTTATCTTTAATTTTCAGTTGAACATATATGACGGCTTTTCAGGCAGCTTTTTCTGTAAAACCTTGGTCAGCATCCTAAACATTGCACCAGCAAATTTTCAGTTCAGAAAAAAGGTGCCAGCTTGCTCAAGACATAGTCTTCTGCTTTGTATTTGTTGTTCTTCGGAGGAATTAGTATTTCTTTTGTTTGCTCAGATAAGAAGTAGAGTTGACATTCGCTAAAGCTGAATGTGAATTTGTTCAAAGACAATGGCATGACTCCAAGATAGGTCATTCACCAGTTTCTCTGGGGGAATTAAGGGAGGCATGTTGCCAGACAGCTAGACTTGCAAATAAACCAAATGCTTTGTGTATTCATATATAAAAAAGATACACACAGCCTTGTCTTACAGGGTAGTGTGGTAAGGCCCTGAAATGTCCATCCTGTCTATTGCCTCTAACCTTTTCTGTCAGACAGACCCTGATTTAATCAAGTAGAGACAATTCATTAATTTATTTTTAAGAAAGTATTTCCATTACTGTTATTTTACAGTGTTCCACTAAAACTGGCTTAAAACATTAAAGCTTTAAGCACTGAAGGACTTACAGACAGCAATGTATAGCATATACAAATTAACTTACCTTTAAATTAAAGAAAGCTATTTACAGTCTAGAATGTGTGAAAACTGTACATTTAGATTCATGACATGATCTTACATGGAGACCATGAAGCTTCATTTCCTGTTGCCACAGGACAAGGGGTGATGGTTTTAAACTAAAAGAGGGGAGATTCAGGCTGGATGTGAGAAAGAAATTTTTACCATGAGGATGGTAAAACACTGGGACAGGTTGCCCAGAGAGGTGGTGGATGCAACATCCCTGGAGACGTTCAAGGCCAGGCTGGATGTGTATCTGGGCAACCTGATCTAGTTGAAGATGTCCCTGCTAATTTCAGGGGGAGTTGGACTAGATGACCTTTGAGGGTCCCTTCCAACCCAAACTACTCTATGATTCTGTGATACCAGTCAACACAACTATATGGATCACAGCCACAATAGGTGTGGTGAAGGGCAGGTCAGTTAAAGAAGCCAGTGTTTCATTTATTGACAGAGCTAGTTTGCACCCTGAAAAACAAAGACATGCATTTCAATTGCTGTATATTATTTTTGTATCATCTGTATATTCTGTTTATTTCATCACCCTTAATTGAATTTTGAAATAAAGTGGTTTTAAAGTAAGAAAGAGAGTAGGTTTTGCTATAACTCATTTTTTAAAGCTGTAACATGGTGTCCTGCCTGTTTTGTACTTACTGTGTTATGGTTTAGTGGAGGAAAGAAAAAGCAGACAAATAATTCACTTGGGTTACTTAAAAAAAAAATAAAAATCTGCTTGCAGACTGGCTTCATGGCTTCCACAGACAAAAGACATTTACATTGTGAAATGTGAGATTGTTTATTCCTGGTTTACTGTGTATCCCAGCACTTAAACTAGCCAATTACCTTGTGTTTGTGACTGCTGATAATTATAGAATAATCATCACAGATGTTTGGACAGAGTATGTTTTCTAAATTCATTCAGCCTTCCCACAGTCCTCTTGCTTCTTGATTCTTCCAGGGAACTAAACATCCCAAGACAGAAAACACAAGTTGTTCTAGTTTTGTTTTGAATTTATGAGAAGGAGTGGGCACAAGTGATCACTGAATATGGCTCATAAAATTGGTAATAAATTTCATCTTTAATAAATAAATGAAAAAGTTATACAAAATGCTCAATATAAAATGCCTATGCTGGTGTGTAGTGTGGTTTTATGGACTTTGTCATTCATTTTTAAAGCTTTCTCTACTTTTCTTTTCAAATAATGGGGGTCGTTGATGAGTTTGTAGAATCATAGAATCATAGGATGGTTTGAGTTGGAAGCGACCTTAGAGATCATCTGGTTCCAAACTCCTCTGCCATGGGTAGGGACACCTTCTGTTAGACCAGGTTGCACAAAGCCCCATCCAAGCTGGCCTTGAACCCTTCTAGGGATGGGGCAGCCACAGCTTCTCTCGGCAGCCTGTTCCAGTGTCTCACCACCCTTCCAGCAAAGAATTTCTTCCAAGTGAGTAATCTCTTTCAGTGTAAAACCATTCCCCCTTTTCCTATCGCTACAAGCCCTTTCCAGAATTCTTGTAGGCCCACTTAAGGCGCTGGAAGCTGCTCTGAGATCTCCCCTGAGCCTTTTCTTGTGCAGGCTGAACAAGTCCAATTCTCTCAGCCTGTATTCATAGGATAGGTGCTCCAGCCCTCAGAGCATCTTCTTGGCATCCTCTGGACTTGTGCAAGCAGGTCCATGTACTTCTGTGTTGAGGCCACAGAGCGGGACACAGTGATCCAGGTGTGGTTTCATGAGGGCAGAGCAGAGGGGCAGGATCACCGCCTTCGACCTGCTGGCCAGACTTCCCTTGATGAAGCCCACAATATGTTTGGTTTCTGGGCTGCAAACAAACACTGGCGGTTCATGTTGAGCTTCTTGTAAGTCAATATCTCCAAGTCCTTCTCCTGAGGACTGCTCTAAATACAGTCTCTGCCCAGCCTGTAGTTGTACTTGGGGTTGTCCTGATACAGGTGTAGGACCTTGCACTTCGTTTAACTTCATGAGGTTTGCACAGGCCCACCTCTCAAGTGTGTCAAGGTCCCTCTGAATGGCATCTCTTCTCTCCAACGTATCAACTGAGTTACACAGCTTGGTGTCATCAGCAAACTTGCTGAGGGCACAGTCATTCCCCCTGTCCATGTTACCAACAAAGATGTTGAACAGGATCAGTCCCAACACTGCCCCCTGAGGAGCATCACTCATCACTGATATCCGTTTGAATATCAAGCCATTCACTTGAATGAAGAACTCTCTGAGTGCAACCATCATGCCAATTCCTTATCCGCCAAGTGTTCCATCCATCAAATCAATGTCTCTCCAGTTTAGAGACATGGATGTAATGTGAGACAGAGTCAAATACCTTGCACAAGCCCACGTATGATATCAGTCGCTCTTCTCTTATCCACCAATGTCATGACCCCATCACAAAAAGCCACCAAATTTTTTAGGCACAATTTGCCCTTAGTTTTGTCTGTCACTAGCAACCTCCTTATTGCCTGTGTGCTTTCACGTAAGTTTTCAGGAGGACCTGCCCTATGATCTTGCCAGATACTGAGGTGAGACTGCCTGGCCTGTAGTTCCCCAGTCTTCCTTTTTTTCCCTTTTAAAAAAGAGGGTTGTGTTTCCCCTTTTCCAGTCAGTGGGAACTTCACCAGACTGCCATGACTTCTCAAATATGATAGATAATGGCATCCGCCAGTTTCCTCAGGGCTCATGGATGCATCTGCTCAGGCCCCATGGGCTTGTGCACCTTCAGGTTCCTTAGATGGTCTCAAACCTGACCTCCTATAAAAGGTGGTTCTTCATTCTCCCAATCCCTGTTCTTGTCTTCTGTGACTAGGGTGGAATGGCTAGAGCGCTTGCTGGAGAAGACATGCAAAAAACTTCAATTATAAATAATCTGTACAGAAATCTAATGAGCTGTACTTGAAAAATATCACATCTTCCTTTCCTGCCCAGAGTAAAATTGTCAAATCTTCTTGTCAAGTGTAAATATTGTAATTGTGATTGAAAGAAATTTAGTTTATTTCACAGAGGAAATAGTGAATATAAAAATAGTTTTTGATAAGATTATGTCCAGTTTAAGTACATTTTACATCTAGCTGTTCTACAGCCCAACTGGTAGCATGAAAGTAGGACATGGATTCTGGGGGTGGAGAGGGAATGGAGAGAGATTTAGGCCACCATATAAGTAGTCAAGTATGGATGTAGGGTGCTGGCAGCCAGTGGGAGCCCATGGTGAAATCAGAAGGGCAAGAGCAGAGAAATATTCAAAGAGCAGGATAAGTGAGGGGAAAGCAGGAAGGAGTAGGATAGCGAGGAAGGTTTGGGAAGATGATTGAACTTCACAGTAAGAAAAGCCTTGAAAATGATGTTAGAAGTTTTAGCATAGGAAAGCTGGAGGTTCTGGTGTGCATTCTGGGACAAAAGGAGTTTGGAATTTGAAGGCTTTCTCTAGGAAAAAAATGAGATTTTGACTTCTGAAACAGTAAGGGTGTAGAGCTGATATATCTGAGGCAGGAGGGCAGAGAGGTTCAAGCTTTTCATGTGGGAGCAGGAGAAATGCTAAAGCTGTAGACCTGAGAAGAATGGTGATTTGCTTCAGTGGCCTTGTTTGGGGAAGGAACTGGATGTTTTGCGGACTTAGGTTTGATGGAGGGCTTGAGGCTGAGTTAGAGCTTTGGACATGAAATCAGGAGTCAATGGGACATGCTTGCAGGTATTCACACAGGCCAAGTGCCATCATCCCATAAACATCTCTAGCAACACATGCTTTTTATTTTGTTGGAAATACAGATCTCATAGCTAATTTTAACTAGCAGATCTTGTAATTTAGCTATTACATTAGCATAACCAGAACATGATGCCGCATGATGAGCATATGGGAGAAGGCTGGTGTTTAAGCAAGGAGTTTGGGATGATACCTTATTTGTGAAAGCATTATAAAAACAATGTATCCTTGAATAAAGTACACCATGCTGTGAAATTTTGGCCCATTTCTCCATGCTGTCATCAGATCTGCAGATAACAGCAAATTGGAAGACTGGTTTGTAGACTTAGTGGCAGGGCTGCTATTCAGAGATCAAGATAAGCTGGAGAAATGTGCTGAAACAGTAAAGAAGGTGTTTCAATACATAAAGTCCCTTTCAGCAGCGCATATAAACAGATCAAGGTAGAGGATGGAAAATACGATATAAAAGAACATCTAGCAAATGGCATTGGATTGTTGTTAGAATCCCACAAGAGTCTTCGTAGTTCAGAACATTCATATGTTATTTGGAAAAGTTATACCTATACAGCTTGATGAAGTTTATTAATGATACTGAATTATTCAGTTCACTGATTATAGTAAATATGAACTTGCCAGCTAGCAGTTCTCTTGATCAGCAGCCCAAGGAGACAACAGAATCCACTTTCATCATGTCTGCAGAGGACAATAAATTGGATGACAGGTTGATAAACTTAGCAGCAGTTGTCACTCATGGAAACCTAGGCAGGCTGGAGAAATGTGCTGAAAGGAACCTTGTGAAATTCAGCAAGGACAATGCCGAGTCCTGCACCTGGGAAGGAAGAGGCCCGGGCAATGAGACAGCCTCGGCGCTGCCAGCCTGGGGAGCAGCTTTGTGGAAAGGACCTGGGCATCCTGATGGAGAGCAATCTGCACATGTACTGGCAGTGTGCCCTGGCACCAAAGGCAGCCACCACCATCCTGGGCTTTATGAACAGGAGCATGATGTATGAATAGCAGTAGATGAGGAAAATTTTTATCCACTGCTACTCAGCAGACAGCTAAAACACTGCAATTTTGCCCTTTCCCCCTCCTCCCCTGCACTCTAATATGGGAAAGGAGGCAGTAAATTGGGTAAATTGAAGCAGGTTTAAATTGAGTAAATTTATGAAGGTTTAGCAAAGGGGCATCAGGATGCTCAGGGTCCTGGAGCACCTAACTTATGAGAAGGGGCAGAGGGAACTGGCTTATTCAGTGGAGAGAAGGGTAGGCTTTGAGGAGGGTCTCCAGCCAGCCTTACCATACGTATAAGGAGACCAGCAAGAAGAGAGACCAGCTGTTCACAGTGGTGTGTGGGAGGAGGATGAGAGATAATGGATATGAGAGGTTCAGACACCAAGTATGAAAGATGCTTTCACTGTTAGGACAGTCAAGTGGTGGAGCAGATGCCCACAGAGGCCATGCAATCTCCACTGTACGTAATATTGAGTATGATGAGCTGTAAATTAGCTACTGCCACTTAGGAAAAGAGGTCTGGGTAATACTGTGATTAGTTTTCTGAAAGCATTCAATGCACAGCCATAGCCAAAAGGTAAGTAGGAATTATTAGTATCATAGCAAAATGGAAAACATTATGTCATTGTCTAGATTTGTGGTGATACCACATCTCCAATTTTGAATATAATTTTAATTACATCATCTCAAGGATAAAGCAGGGTGAAGCATAATGTGGAAAAGATGATCTGAAGATGGAAGCTTGTCCTGGGTTCAGCAGTAGCAGTCATTTTTCTCCTTCTTAGTAACTGGTGCAGTGCTGTGTTTTTGATTTTGGCCT
>WYDI02042108.1:0-20692 GCA_009867235.2 Psittacus erithacus
CCAGCCAGTTCTTTATTCACCGAGTGGTCCACCTATCAAATTGATGTCTCTCCAATTTAGAGACAAGGATGTCATGCAGGACAGTGTCAGCAAACTACAGACACCTGCAACTGCAAACTGTCTTTCTCTGTGACATTGATACACAGGTATATGCCTCCACCTGCTTAAATATGTGAAGCCAGCGTTTATGACACATAGCTGGTGCTAACCTGGTGCTTATGCAGAATCTCAGGCGCACTACATTTCCCTCTAGGGACTGCTCTATCACCCTATAGCAGCTTCTGACTCTAGATGCTTGAGAAGACAGTTCCTTGAAAGCTGGCCACAGATTTTTCACCATGCACTTTGGCAAAATTGACACTTCAATCTAGGAAATCCCAGGTACCAGATACCTACAAATCAGTCTTGCTCTATAGGAAGGGGTTTGGAGTAGGAGACAATAAGGGATAGCAGCACATCAGCAGGTCAATGTCTCTCCACAAAGCTTTATGTGGTCACAAGAGGAGGTAGACTACCATGGCTGCCTGCTCTTACACCTTAAAATAAAAATAATTACTTTGTTAAGTAAATGTAGTTTACCAGGCTCCTCATTGATTCATCATTCTTGAAGTGTCTCAGTCAAATTGTTCAGATTGTTTACTCCAAGTTTATTTCAGCATGTGGCTTTATGAAGGGTTTCATTTAAGGTCATTAGCAGCTTCAATTACTGCGCTGAAATAAGGAATTACTGTGGAGAGAGCATTCATTATCCATATAACTTTTAACACAGTAATTTTAATGTGCCATTCAGTGTTATTTTTTTGTGCAGTTGCAGGGCTGTTTGAAGGTGCTCCTCACTTTTCTTTCTTCCCTCCTTGGCATCTCTACCTCTTCACCCACCCTCTCTCGTAGTTGTGCCAGTGATGCTGTTTAGGAGGTTGTGATGCAGCTAGATCACAAAAAAGACTGAGCTTAAAGAAAAAACTTGGAAACTCAGAACCTGTGCTTTGACCACACATACTCAGTCTCAGTGAAGACAATTAACTACTGACTTCCCTCCCTCCTACCAGAACTGGCTTTTGTTACAGTTTTGCTACAGGGAAAAAAAAAAAGATCATTTTTAATGGGTTTTGGTTGGGTTTTTTTTTTTTCATTCTGATTGCCATCCCACCTTTGAAGAAAAGCTATTCAGGAACTCCTTACCACAGCTACTGTCAATTCAGTATGTATGTTTCCTACTTCATCTGCTGATTTTAAGGACAAATCTCCTTTTTGTCTTTAAAGGAAGTCAGTTTTAGGAAGTGACAGAGACAGCTTAATGCTTAAATATGAAACCCAAATGGAGGAAAGTTTCTAAGAACTCTTTCTGTTGATCAATAACTGTTCTCAGAAAACATGTCTTACCTGTCCAGTGTGGCATTTTCATGTCCTCTTAGCTTGTCAATGACAGGTTGAATCCCCAGCATTAGAAACTCATATCGAAGGTGCAATCGGAACTCCAAATTGTCCTTAAGAAGTGCGGGAAAACAAGTTACTGGGTTTCAAAAGCTTTTAATTAATCACATTATAAAAAAGAAAAATTACTTAAAACTACAGTTCTTCCCTTTTTAATATCTTCTATTCTGACACTAAATTCACAGGGTAACTAATTCTATTAAAGTAAAAAAACCCTAATGCCTTTACATCAATTTCACTTAAAAATACAGATCTCCTTTAATTACAGTGAGTTCTGCATACGCAGTCAGAACAGCACACCCCATGTTTTTCCATAGAGAACAGAAGTTATTAGTGTTTGTCCTGCTAGTCCATTAGAGGTCTACCTGCTGCTTACAGATGAAAAGTACTGCATTCTTTCTCGTAGCTTTTATGTTTATTTCTCATAAAAGCACCACATACTCTAGCAAACTTTGAACTTATTCAGCAGGATGCTACAGGGCAGACGGGCACAAAAGTACTGTCAGACAGAGCTGTTAGGGGCCTGTTTGCCGGTTGAGGTCTAACCGAAAACAAGAAAAGCCAGGGTAACAAAAGTAACAATTTTAATGAAACAATATCAGTTTAAACTATCCTTCAGAGGCAACAGAAGGTCTCGTTAATGAAAAAAAAAACAACAAACTATCTTTTCTGAAATTTCACCCTATGACATTTTTAAATCTAAATGTTTCAAATATGGTTTTGAAACAAAACAAAATTTCAAAACATTTCTGAAGATAAACCAAAATACTTTCCAAGAGGCTGAAATCAAGAGGTAAATGCTTTGCAGTTCTTTAAATAAAGCAACAAAAAAACCCAAAACAATCATTTCAGTAGGTTATGTTGTATTAGAAGAGCCTGGGAATGAAATAATATGGAAGACATTATAAGACTGAATTTAACAATTAAGCATTATTTTCTACAAACTATATCCTCTCAATAACACAAGAAATGTGACTTAATCTACTAACTATTTTCAAGGCAAATTAATACAAGCGCAATATTTCAGAAGGAATTTCCAGGACAATGACTCACCTCACCAGCACCAGCATTCAGAACAGCATTGATAAAGGACATGATGGCTGTTTTGAGGTTTACTTCATCTCTGTATCGCCCCATACTTCGGTCTAGCTCATTCAGCAACGTCTAAAACAGAATAGTATGCTGTGTTAGAGGATAGAAACTAATTTCTTGCACCATTTTGCATACTGTTCAAGGGATATGCACAGTCTTCTTTTGATTTGCTATATATTTGCAGGGGAACTGGAACTAGATGATCTTAAGGTCCTTTCCAACCCTAACCATTCTGTGATTCTGTGGTCTAATCTCTAACATACATATAGATATTTTGCCATAATTTTGAGAACATTAGGAGACAAAGGAAAAAAAAAGACTAGACAAATACTGTTGGTAGCCTGTGTTTATATGGTCTATTGAGGATTAATTCCACTTGAATATTTACCATAGAGGTTATATGTAGAAACTGATTAGCCATGAAAGCAACTCTACTTTAGCTTTCTGCTGATGACAGTGAATCTTCTCTTGAGGATCTTCTCTGATCAGCTCACAATTCCAAGGGTGATTTTCCTTACTGGAAGAGTAACAAATTCCACTTGAGATCTGCCAGTTCAGTTGTATGCATCTCACTCCAGTATTAATAACAAACTCATATATTTGTTTTGCTGACACACTAGAAAAGACAGAATTCTTTTTACTATTCCCAAGAAGTTTTGACCATAAAGTGAGAATGAAGACAAAAATAGCTTTCTAGTGTTCAGCTCAGCAGACCATCTAAATAATATTTTGAAACTATAATGCTGAATAAGGAAGTTAATTTTCCTTTAGTAAGTCTTCTCTCCCTAGCTACTGGACGTGTTCACTCATAGCAAAATCTTTCCTGTGCTAGTCGTCAGTTTCATAGGTCTGGAAAATGGAGATCACCATGGAGATATGTCTCAAGAAACAGGGGGAATCTAGCCCTCTGTGCATTCCCCAGGGGAAAGAATACTCTCATGGCTGCATGCAAACCATTTGCTTGTTTTTGTGTAAAAGTATTTTGATCTATCATGCACTGTTACTGGCAGCTTTTCTTATATCTGAGCATTGCATGTTCAATACCAAGAAAGCTCGGTTTCATAAACTCCTTTTCTTGCATCTTCTAAATTGCCCAGCTGGTATTTGCAAATATTCCACTTCTGGTATTTGAATGTCCATCACATCCATGATTTCCCAGTAGTTATATAATGACTAAATACCAGCTCTTCCCCCATTTTGTTAGAAATGAGTCTTACATAAAAACACATGAATTACCCTACTGAGCCAGACTGATGGTCACTCCAGTCCAACATTCTATCTCTAACAATAATAGAAGATTATCTAAGATGTCTTTAAATTCATCAACAAAACTCTCTCTTCAATGTGATAAATAAACAGAAGTAAATGATAATATAATTCTCTTACTGTCAGATCTGACATTGAAATCCAAAGCACCTTGTCTTCTTGGAATAATTTAAGTAGCCAACATTACAGAAGCATCAAAACCAAGGATAATCTTGCTAGTTTTCTTCAGAGGCCTCATTTCTACTACATATTCTCAGAAACTTTTGGTAACGTGCTAGAATCTATGAAACAACATAGCAGATACAGTGTCCAGACAGGATGAAGGATGCAAAAATTTTCTGTCCTCCATGTTAGAAGGCTGGATTAGGAGCAGAAAGCAGTGGGGGCCAAATTTGCACTAAGCTAACTGAAGAGCAGCACATCTTCATGCAATTGTTCAGCCCTAAACAGAAATATTGTAAGTTCATGCTATTCCTAAAGATCAGAGTCTACACCCACACACTGTGGCTGAACTCAAATATCTCCAAACCTTTGCAAATGGGTGAGGTTCAAGTCTTTGCTTGAACATTTCCTGTGAAGAAGATTTCACCACACCTCTTGGCAGCCAGCTCTGTGGCCTAATTGATCTTACGGTTATAAAGGTTTTTCCTACTATTTAAGCAAAACTTTCCTCACTTAATCCCATTATTCCTCATGACTGACATCTAGTAGGGTTTTGTTCAATCTGCAGCAAACTTCAAAAGGCTTTGGTTAAGCTTTGAAAGGAAGAAGCAAATCAATTGGGAATACAGGATTTTAATTTTTTCCTTGTTAGCTCCTCTACTACAATTCCAAATTGATCAGCTTTCTTCCTACAGATTATGTGGGTACTGACTATGCTTAACACAAAACAGGAAAGAAGGCTCTGGAAGGCATGATCCTAATCTTCACCTTTTCAACTGATGATATCAAGCTTCGTTTGTTCCTTCACTTAAAGTTTTAAAATTCCTAGTATCAGTAAGGAGGAAAACAAGAGTTCTACCCAAAGAAGCTCAATTAATATTTCCATCAGCAACTTAAATCAGCTCCTTTCAGACAGTATTTAACACCTAGGTTCCCCCAAGACTAAAAGAAAAATTCTTTCTCCCCTCAGGGATCCCCAACCAGGGAGGTGTCCTAGATCACAGACTAGGCTGGAAGGGCACTGGAACATCCTGATAAACTTTTCTGGGCCAGTACACAGCATTACAACTTTGCAACATGAGTTTGACTCAAAACGTGGCATGTTAAAAAGCACAATGTGTTAGAATGAGAACACAATGCCTTCGCTCCACAGGAGAAGTGAGGGGAGGCAGCAAGCATAACAATAATCAGAAAGGCATCAGCTTAGGGAGGAGTAAGATTGTGCCCTTTTCACAAAAGAAACCAGTCATAAATGGGATAATGAGATGTGAATGACAATGGAAATCAGTGATTCTTCTTTCTCAGTTGTTTTTTTGTTTGTTTGTTTTTTACATTTTCACAAGAAAAGCACCTGAGAAATTCAAGATAAAGCAACTTTTTGAACTTTTGGATGGTCATGCAGTAAATCAGTGATGGAATTATGCTAGTACTGGTTTTGAATACATCAGGTGGAAAAGAATCCCAGCAAGGACACCAAAGACTCATCTTCTTAATTCCACACTACTGCTTTGAGGGTTTATTGTCTGGCTTTCCTATGTTTGCTTTTATTTCTCTTCTGTAAGGAGTAGGGTAGAATTTGTAGGCAAAAAAAGCATATTTCAAACAAAAATTGGATGAAGAAAAGACAGCTTTTCCAGACTGCCTTGAGAAGAAGACTGAATGCATGAATTTATGTTATTGTGGTATTCGAGTAAAGATGGACAGTTTTCAAGGAATATCTAAAAAGAGGAACTGAAGACTGTCTGTTGGACATTAAAGTGCAGAAGGGCAGCATGAAAGAAGGGTCAAAGATTAAAGCAGGAAAAGGGATCAGTTCAGTCAAGAAGCTGTGACAAATGTGAGAGAATCAGAATAGCCACAATATATATTCACACACAAACATAAAGCATAGACATTAGTTGCAAGTGTCAAGAAAAAGATGATCCTGATAGACCTGTGAATACACTGACCAGTGGAGATATAGGGTGTAGCTGAGTGCTAAAAGTAATTTGAGTGAAGACTGAAGTCTCAACAAAGAAGGGTAAATCCTGGAGAATCTCCCATAGCATTAGTGACTCCTCTCTGAAGTTAAGGATTAGATTGATAATTGCAGTCAGTAATTGCAATGCTGACAATATAGAAAAAAACAGTATTTACATCAGCATTTCCACTCAGAGCAAAAGATTATATTTTGTTAAGGAGATACTCCTTCATATTCACAAAAGTTCTATCTATATTTTGCATTAACTTTAATTCAAAAAGAAAAAAACCAACAAGAACACATCAAAAAGCAAATAAATCTTTTCCAAATAGTAAGAGTTATAGCAGGACAGAGCCAATGCAAGTTTAGCAAGAACCATGTCTGAAGTTTCAGCCTTCTTTCTCTACTAATTCACTGGTTGCTGGGTCCTCTGACTACTTTTGACTAGTTGTGCCAGGTAGCCAGGGTTTTGCTTAGAACAATGACCAGCAATAATTTCTGACATTCAACAAAACATGCCATGTTTTATGTTACTATGTTAAATATATGATCTCTACATCACCACACCTGAACACGTGCAAATTCAAAATAACCAATATTTCAATCTAATGTTTTCAGCAGCAAGTTATGCACTAGTTCAAGTTTAAGGTGGTTGCCAGTAAATTCTGAACCTCCCTTCTCATAAAGAGGAATGAAAGCAGAACTGTGCATCCCAAATTTTTATTCATCATGATGATATTCCTCTGCAAGAAGCACAGCAGCACATCTAGAACAGTGTTTCCTATATATACCTCCTGATTCCTCAAAGTATGTAGTGCTGGTCACTGCAGATGATATGGGGAGAGTGGGACACTTATATTTACTGCAATATGCAAGAGGGGAAAACAAATCCAAACACATAGTACACAAAGTACCAGCTTTCATAGATGAGGAAAGACAGATTGACAGCTGGGTGGCTGAAAGGCTGAAGAATATTATCAACCACTGCTGTCAGGAAGGCAACTTAACGAAAAGTACAATTGCACTGATGTTGTTAGAGGTTAGTATTATCTGTAAGTTCTTTATTGGACATTCTAATCAAAGTGAGCTAGTAGAGTTTCCAGAAAGCCCTACACTTTTTACTTTCCTTGACAATAAGCTGCAAGACTGGTCTGAAGCACAGATGTAGGAGGGCAAGAGGCAAAAAGATATAACAGCCTCTTAACTGACAAGTCCTGGAGTATTAGAGAGTCTTCCACTAAGATGTGAGGAAGATCATGACCACGTTTATTTCACCAGCATTTAAAAAATGCTCATCTCTCTGTTAGACAAAAATTCCATCCTATCATCTAGACACAAGTGTTAGAAATTGCACACAAGAACACTTCCGTTCTGCCGAATAATTTTGGGGTTTGGGTAGGGTTATTTTATATTGTGTAAGAAAGAAAAAAGGGATAGTATCCATTTATCTTTCAATTTTTCCCCAATGGAAAGCATTTTGACAAAAGCAAGCATTTATGCAAAGTACTTATGCAAACATGAGAGCTGATAAAGATCTGCAAATCATTAAACCAGATTCCTCAAAAGCTCAGTTGTACAAGATCTATGCACACTTTGCCCAGCAATTAATTACATCAGTTATTTAATCAATTTTAAGCTAATATAAAAAGAGAGAGGGAGAACAGTCAAATAGGAGACTCTAAGTAAACTCAGTGTATACGTCCCATATGAGCTTATTAAGCAGAGTCCCTTCATCAAGGGTAAGTTAATACAGTACTAGAAGTGTCAGAGCTATGAGTTACCACTGCTTTTTGCAGTTAAGGTTATCTGCACCTGTCTCTCAGGTATACAAAAATGTCAAATTAATTCAGGAAGGATTCCTTATTTCAGCTAATTTATAGAGTCTGTTCCATACACAGTCCACATAAACCTGCACATTATAACTCTGTACATGGCTTAATTTTCTGCTTCTATATTGATCATTCCTATCCTACTCCTGTAACTAGAGAATGGTGAAATTCTTATGATTGCAGGTGTAATATCTTCAACTTTCAACTTTTACTGTAATTACTATTTTCTCTTTTGAAAGCTCTGAAGAGCTTTCGACAGAGATTGAAAGCCCCTCTGTCCCCCTTTCTGCAGCCATATATCATATGTGTCATATTTGTATATTGAAGGCATGCATCAAATCTGAATGCAAATGGGGCAGTGCACACTGAGAGGTGACCTGCCAATGCCCCATATGGGTTAAAATCCAGACAAGATCTCCTGCATCCCAGACTCAGGTCTGAGTCACAGTCCGCGGGCGTTGGCTCAACACTACTCTTATCATTTCACCTATGAAAGAATAGTAAATTGGTGAGGTTACTCCAAAGTTTGGGAACTACAGCTTCATACACAGCAACAGATTCTGTTACATCTTTTTGTAAAGGTACCCAGTTCACTAAGAAGAGGAATGTTATAATAGTAGCCAGCAGTATCCATAATAAAAGCCTGCCAATGACTTACTGACCTATCTCAAGGTCTCTGAGATTGAGTTTTCCTTCTGTGTTCTGAATGGGAGTTATCTGAGCTAACAGTTGCTAAGTGGTGATGATTCATATATTGATTGCTAAGTGGCAGTGGAAGTGCCTCCACTGTACGTTATTTAATCCACTGTTTCATTACTTAATCAGAAACTCCTTCATTACTTAATTAAGGGCTTTAAAACCAAGACAGAGGCTCCTGGAATTCTGCGGCTTTGCCTTCTAGGGCAGAACCAATCATTAGCACCCAGAAATGCCATCTGGTTATAGTATGAACAGATTAGCAGCTTTCATTTAACATAGCGAACCCCCGTTTTTTGATAAATTATAGGGGATTTTAAGTTAACATTAATGACAAGCAATCAGGTCTTGAAGGAAAAAAAAATAATTGCTGATAATCTATTTAAGGAAGTGTCTTTCCTAAGGCTGAATGAGAAATCTTTGCTTTTTACTACCTAGTAAGTTTGCAATATATGCACTGTTAAAATAACTCGCTACAGAGATTCATCATATTGGGTATTTCTGGCAAAGTATCCTTCTTGTACCTGGAATCTAGTCCTTTCTGCAGCATAGACTTGGTAGTGAAGCATGGCTTGCAAGACTTTCTTGTGACCATCTGGTACCAAGCAGACAGCTCCTAGGATCTCCAGCACAGCAATCTTGGTCTTAATGTTCTCAGTCCGTAAACTCTGGGAAATGATGTTGATACTCTCTGGATGAGCCAGGACATGAGCCCGTCCTTGGGAGTTGTTCATCAGCGCCTTGATACACCCTATAACGGATGTGTGGATACGGCTCTCTGAGGTCTCATAGTCCATGCTCTTCAGGAAGTTCAGCAAACAGCTCAGGCCATCCAGCTCAATAAACCGGGTCACAAACCTAGAAAAAACCCCACAACCCAACAAACAACCAAACAAACCATAAAAACCAGGAAAAATAAGGAAAGCAGACTAGCTAATAATGGTGTGTCACAGTTTCAGGGTAATTATATTCTATCACTGTGATCCTACTGTTCCTTTGCTGTGTTCTTTGTTGCAGTTCCCACCACCATCTTCTGTAGTCCACCCCAAGAGTTGCTGCATTTTCAAGGTGGAACAGATTCTTTCAAGTTGCTACACCTTACATATATACTAATACACACAAGATATATTTTCATACAAACTCATCACCACACTTTTGAGTTCAAACTGTCTTGAAAAACATTTTTAGACTTTGGTCAGACTTAGCCAATACTGTGTATAGGTTTCCACCTCCAAGATCTGGGTACACTGGCAGAGGCAAACTCATTACAACTTTGTCCGTCAGCTGCACTGACTTCACACTCAGATCCCTTGAATATATATGAACATATCCTATATTGCTTTTATGTAACTTGCACGTCCTTCAGTAGAAGGCAAAGCTCCTGTAGTGGTCTTGGGTGATATTTTTGTTGTTGTTTGGTTGTTTGGTTTTAGTTTGAGGAGGTATATTAAGGATGGAACAGCTCCATTGTCAACCAGCAGTAGCAAAACATACAGTAGAAACATCATAAATAGAGGAAATACAGAATTAATCAGCTACCAAATGACACATCAAAGACTGGACTTGCAGTAGGACAGGTTTATTTTGACGATTGACATCACTAGTGTTCTGTTTCTACTGTATTCTACCATAAAATTTGCCTTTCTTCAGGTTAAGATTATGCAAACTGAGGATGAAAACAAAGTCGTGGAAAAGTTTAAGGTTTTGTTGGCAATTAGGGTTAAAAAATACAGATGGGCCAAATTAGACCATGCAGACAGCCTCCCAGACAAATCAATAGAAAAGCACAGGGTTATATACATCAGTTCAATCATTCATTTAGAGTTCCCAGGCTTAAAAATGGGGATTCAGAGATATGAACTGGGCTGCAAATAATTTCTCTAGGTCTCTTTGTTTATCTCCTGCCTCCTCTAACATATCATTCAGGTAGGTGCACTTTCTTAGAATGTCTGAATGCAAAACCATGTGAATTACATTTGAATTTTCAGTCTACCAAAACGCACACCAACAGTAATCAATTCATGACCAGACCCTAAAAAGCATAACGTAGAAACACAACTCAAACAAATGAAAAGGTTGTTAACAATTGCTACCTGTGTAACAAATTAAAAATATCAAAAATCTATGTCATTGTAATTTTACCCAGGATCTCTTCTTCCCTGTTAGATGCTTCATAATGTACTGTCTTTCTCTCTTCTGTCCTTGAGTGAGATGCTGTTGCTAACATGAATCAGTAATGGAAACATCACAATGAAAGACTGAATTTCACTGGTCTCTATTCATGTTTCTGCACCAGCAAGACAAACCTGAGCCACACATATGCATCCTATTGGATAAAATGGTCTTGACATATGTATGGTCTTCTGGTGGTTACACCCCACACCATACAGGAATTTTCAGGGCCTGCCTCAAAGTTATGCTCACTATGCTGATAGGTTTGCCAATTTCAGCTTATTTGGGCCCGCAATTTGACCAGAAATATGGCAAAGCCTGGTGCTTTCAACAAAGCTTCAGTCTGAGCTTTGGATATTGTTCAAAATTGGATTTCAAAGTGAATATCAGAGTAAGAGCAAGCACACACGGGAGCAAGTGTGCACCAAAAATGAAAACAAGTTTTAGTTAAACCCCACTAGACAATCTGCCAAGTTTGACACAGGTCTGATTACACTTTATTTGGATGCGTCATCTTACCTACTCTAACAGATCATAGGAGCAAAAGCCCCTCTGCCTACAGGCCAGAAAGTGGGATCAACATTGTGCACCAGGAATTTGATAAGTCACTCAAAGCAGTTTGTTATTTAAACCAGTTATAGAAAGATTAAAATTTAGTTCAGTTTCTGTAATGCATTTAACTGCTAGCATGACAAAGACGACAGAAATAAGTGCATTCACTGCTAAAAGAGCTGCTGCGAAGGATGCATTCGGAACCAAAATAAGCACAAACTCAACATGTTACCAAACAATGTGATGCCAATGGCTTCTGAGCATTTCTCTGTCCCTTGGCCTAAAAAGCAGAGTTGCTCTTGCCTCCACTAGGGAGGGACTAATTTAAATTCTACTCCTCCTCACCTCCAAAATACAGTTTCATGAATACATCCTATACCTTAGCTATTCCTTTCATCTTTTAGGGGAGGGGGTGAAAAAAAAAAGAAAAAAGGGAGGGCGGAAGTGGGAAAAAACCAAACCAAACAAAACAAAAAACACCAAAAAAAACCCACCCAAAAACCAAACCAACAAACAAAAAAACCCCAAAAAAGCAGATATTTTGCTGTTCTTTTCACTTTCAGGGCTGAGGGAAGAATTATGATGGATGCCTTTCTGAAGATATGGAGACCTACTGATGGAAGAAAACAACCTTAAGAAGCAGCTGAACAACAGTTCCCTTAAACATACTTTTGGACAGAACACCTGGTCTGATGCTAAGACATGCAAGGTACTACAGTCTAACCTTCATGTATTTTAACCTGCTCTGATGAAAATGTGAAAGAAAAATGGTAAATACACAAAACTCATATTGTCCCAATTGAGTACAATCCCGTACTAAATGTACTGCAGAGCAAATTTTCTAGCACTGTCTGGGTGAGGTCATTCAAAAAAGGAGGCATGTGCAAGAAAGTGGTGTGTGTCACAAACCTTGATTAATGATGTAAGTTAAAACAATGTTGGGATTTTCCTGTACTCTTCCTAGTCTGGAGAGCAAACACTAATCTGCATTACTCAATAGGAAGCAAATCCAACTATCTCCCCATTTCAGCTGACATCAGAAGCAGGAACCAAATGACAATTTTGATCTTTCTTTTCAAAACCACTCAGTTTCCTATTCTCCAGAAAAGCCAGAAATCATGCAAGAGGTAAAGAAATGGCAGTAGCAGTTTCTGGGCCAACAGACACACTCAGTATGAGGATTTGCTCAGTGTGGGAAGGTGTGTGTATAAATGTGTATACAGCAGAGAAAAAGGAGGAGTTCAGCTGACAGGCTGAGAGCAACAATCTTCATGCTGTTTGGTGTTTGTATATCTGTATGTCTGAAAGCAGGGACATGTGTGTGCATGCATGTGCGAAAGCAAACCCAACTCATACACATAAAGTACCTTCTTCCTCACAATATACACATGTATAGCTAACTGACACCCTATACATCCTGTATGCTGCAAAATAAGGTCTTGTTCTAGACTGGAAGGTGTAAAGTTACACGTTTGCCAATGCATTCTGGCTAACACATTCAAAACTCAAGTTTTAAATAAAGTAGGGTGTGTTTTAATAGGTGCTAAACAAGCAAATTAAAGCCTCACCTCACCTCAGACTCCCACTTGACCAGTTTAGCACACTTTAAAAGTCAAGGTGTCTCTTAGCCTTTCAAGTTTTAGAGAGAGCTGATCAGAATGGGTTAGCTAGCTCTAATAACAAACTTTTCCTGTAAATGCAGATGCATCAGCCTAAGAGGTAATGACCAAATGTAGGGGGGGGAAAGCCTCCCTGAGAGTCTTGATCCAGCTCAGAAAGATCATATGCCTTGGGTGTGCAGAGAAAAGGGTTTTCCCACCCTGTTAACAGCCAAGGCTACATTTCCTTGCAGCATCAGTTTTTGAATCAGAGGGCATGTATAGTCCTGACAACTACTGAACTGCTGACAAATTCAGCATAATGGATTTTGCTTGCTGGATGCATAGATGATCATCTCCAGTACGCACTTAATGCAAGATGGCTAAATCAAACAAAAATAACAGGAGGTAAATCTAAATTAAACAAAAGGAGAAAAGCAGACAGCAAAGGG
Organism: Psittacus erithacus; assembly: GCA_009867235.2. NCBI lineage: Eukaryota > Metazoa > Chordata > Aves > Psittaciformes > Psittacidae > Psittacus > Psittacus erithacus. Next base: position 13,214 of record WYDI02042108.1, read on the forward strand.
AGTTAGTGATGAATCAAACTAAAGGAGGTATTTTTCTGGGGTTCCAAAAACTGATTTTTTTTTTTCCAGTCCATTGTAAGTTTTTACTTTTATTGCACTTCTGAACTCCATTATGGGGCACTAAAATACCAAAAGTAAAGCTCTTCTTTCACTGCTTCTGTCCAACAGTTTGTCATCACACTTGTTTATAGTCATAAGTTCTTACAAACCTTAAAGAAAATGTGTTTCCTTACAAGATGCAGATGTGGGTTTTTGTTCTCTAAGGCTGGGGTTGTTCCTGCATGTTGAGACATAAACTGGCTTTGTTATTTCAGGGCAGCTCTTAAACACCAGAACAAAATGCACTTGCTCAGAGGGAGTCAACTAGTTGCCCAGGGATGTTTCTATCGCCTTTTCTCCAAAGAGAAGAGGAACTTGAGTTTTGATTGGTCTGCTTCAATTTTTGTTGCTGTTAGAACTCAGGTGTTGGAGTAGAAGCACAGATTAATACCATTACTCTGCATTTTCTACTAAGAGGGTCATGGTTCTACAGTAAAATAAAACACAGAGCCAAACACATGCATTTTTCTTCTTTTGATTCCTCTAGATCAGAGAATTCAAGCAGAGGATCCTTGGTAAGCTGTCAGAGCCCCTGTATACCCTACCATCACAAATGAATTCCAGACAGCTCATTCTGTGTGAATTTAGGTCTCTATTTTTGTCAGAGGCCTGATGAACAGAAGTGGCAAGGAAAATAGGATTTGGTGTCCAAATTCAACTAGAAAGACTAGTATTTTGAAGGCTTGAGTATCGTAGTGCTTATGAGATCTGATAGAGCTGAGGGCCTCTCAAGAAGAAATTGGCTTGTTGATCAGGCATTGGCATGCAGCCCATTTGGCAGCTAACGAATTGAGTCACCGGAAATTAGTTGAGACATAGGACTTAACTCAAAATTTGGCTTGGATTAACTACTAAAAAAAAAAAAAAAAAAGAGCCCCCTAACCATCACCAGCAGCTGAGAAGTGAATACTTTATAGGGCAGCTCATAGATGCTTGTACTGAAGCTAGTTAGGGTTATTATAAACAAATGAAGCAACAGGCTGTTGTCAAGGGGATCCAGCAGAAGCCACATAGGTCTGAGAAAGAAAACCTTGCAAGACTTTGAGCAAAAGACATTTCTCTTTCTTCTTCTCTATTGCCTTGCTCTCAACAAGGAGGCTGGGCTGTCCTATTCAAAATGACAGCAGAACAACTGGTGGTGGCCACCAAAGTTTTTCAGCTGGACACAGCAGAGAGGCTTTGCTGCCATGGCTATGCTCAAGGAAAGCTATCGCTTTCACAGAGTAAGCATGAAATCAGCTCCACTTTAATGTAACAGAGTTGCTACAGCAAGTCTCAGTAGGACAGGACTTTGTTTTAAAACCCGTGTGTGAGTTGGGAGTTTGGCAGCTTCCATTTTAACATAAAGTCTGTCTGCATTTTACTGTGTTCTCTGATTCAGGACAGTGATAGACAAGATCGGAGAGTCACTTATCCCCTTGGGCTAGGTCTCAATAAAGGCCATTGTTTCTCCACTTCCACGTTAAAAGCACTCACCCTACCCACATGTTAAAGTTACCAAAGCCTGATGAATCTTTATGCCTCAGAAGCATCAGAACCTGGCTTTGTGCTCTCTTACAGGCCATCACAACAGGAGGTAAAAAAAGCTGAGGTTTAAGCTAATGTGTTCTACCTCTCGCTGCGAGGTGAGAAGCCGCATGAAGTTAACTTTTTCAGCATCACGAAGGGGGGAAGCACAATCAGCACTTAGCTCTGCAAGAAGTCTCAGTATATATCTTCAAGTCAAAGTTACTGCAATGGAAATTCTTTGATATAATTTTATTTATTTATTTGGTTGGTTAAGTTCCCAATGCTTAGGTATCAGCGAAGCTCCCTGAAACTGTGATTTCAGTACAGTGTGGATGCAAATGCATTTGGCCTATTTTGGCCTAATTAAAGGCATTCAGAAACTTTTTGACCAAGTGTTTCCTGAGATCATATCAACTAGTTACTGCTTCTGCAGAATGCTCTTCTAACCATTCAATGGAAAAAGTTTCTATGTTAGTTAGCTAGCTAACATTCAGAGCTTTGTTCACAGATAAATAAAGATGACCTTACCTTCAAAGACACAGTACACAATAAATTCTCTTGACATTTCTCTACAGCACAGTTACACATAGAACAGGAAGAATGCCAAACCAGGTGATGTCAGATGGATTAGCTGCTTTGTACCAAACAGGTCACATTACAAAAAGATAAGGGGAAGATTGAATTCAAAGTTCAGAGCAGAGGCTGAGATTTTGCCTGAAGTTGAATTACATGGGATGTACAGGGGATGTTCAGGATGTTCAGACTTCAGATATGAAGTCTACAATCTGATCTTCATAATTATTACATATGTTCGTACATATCTGCCACAGATAGGTGGTTTTTCATAGAAGACTTTGTCTTTTGTTCCTGAAGCTACATGCTTCAACGTTAGTGTGCCCTCCCAACTAGGCAGGTTCAGACGAGGGTCTATATGGCTCTCTGTGGATTATCTGAAATATCAGAGAGGCTTGTGTGAGGTGAGACAGTGAGGTTTCTGTCCTTGCCACTCCTGTGTCACATCTGACCATAGGGAATCAGTGAATTGTGATGAAAGATGAACATTACCTCATGGGCTGAGTTCGCAGAGCTGTCTTCAAGTCTTCAACTATTTTATTTTTCATTTCTGTTTCTTCTTCATCAAAAGCATAGAGAGTCTGCATCTGTTCAGAAAAGAAGATGACAATCAGGAAAGCTCAGGCTGCCTGGAAGCTAAGAGACAAGCCAGGAATTATGAAAAACAACCATCCCATCAACCCATGTAGAGGTGTCTGCTGAACTCTCACCAGGAAAGCAGCGCCTCAGCTACAAAACTGAATCCAGATGAGGCTGCTCATGTGGACTGGCAGCAGTATACTGCTTTGTCACACTGGCCAAACTAGGGTTCTCAGATTACCCCCTCCCCTCAAAATCATACTTGTCAGTATGCCATCAGAAAACAACACCCAATTTGGAACCACGATCAGCTATGGTGATCCATTGACATGTGAGGCAAAGTCTGTAGGAAGACGTAGTATCTTTTATCAGACTGACATGGCTGGAGGGATTTGGAAGGAAAACAAAAAAAAGAAAAGAAAAAGAATCCTCAACTTGTGTGTCAGATTTCAAAGCATAAAAGCTTTTTTCTTCAAGTGATTAAACAGCCTGTAAGTACCTTAAATTACAGTTTGTGTACATACAAGTTTGACTTTCCTTTCCTGTGCTATCACTTGTTTTAAGATACTGATTTTCCCTATACACTTTGGCCTTGTTAATTAGGAACATTTACTACAGAAAGCTAGAGCATCATAAAATCCCTGGGTTTTATCTAGCAAACTGAAGCACACAGAGACTAGATTACCCCTCTTTATGAAGCCAGAGATAATTAGAGCTTGAAGTCAACTGGAACTGAAGATGCTGGGAGTCACCGTAAACTGGTGTGAGAGATGATGAGCGGAATACATGCAAAAAAAATACAGTTCTCCGACAATGCCATTAAAAAAAATGGTGTATCAGGAAATCGGGGATCCAGATCTCTCAGCACCACTGCAGCCTTGTAATGTGAAGACTCTTCAGTGTCCATCACACATACCATTCAGGCTCACAACTTTAATGTGTGACTGTAGAAAGTTAAGACTCAATCCTGGAAATTCTTAGCCTATATAGTGTCTTCTAGTCACTTGAATTGTAAAATAGAGAGGTTAAATGACTTTTATTGCCCTGACTCCCGGGGATACCACTCAGTGGCGTCCGGAAAGCAGCTCTGAACCCCTTCTCAAATGAATGATATTATACATCTCTGTGGTGGAATCTAAGTAGCTACAATTATGGCCCATTACAGCAAAATATTTAAGCCCTTTTTTTTACTGTTTAGCAAGCACCAAAGAAAACCTCCCTCTCACTGGAACTTCCTTCAACCCTCCCCCTGCCACCAGCCCAACACCTCACTTCCCTTGGAAGTACTCCCATGTTGCTTGCTTTTGCAAACTATGTGGTGCCAACACATGTTGGATCCTGAGGGTGGTCATTTGGCTACATGCCGTTGCAGTTTTATGCTGAACAGCTGGCATGGGGAGATGTGTTTAACTCTAGGGGTCCTCTCTCTGATCCACGCTAAAGTCAAATTCACTCAGTAACAAAGCAAGCTATTTCCTGCCCTAATGGAATGACAGAGCGCTACTGATGGAAAATGAGCTGATGATGTTTTATCTTTTGCCAGCATCCCCCAACAGCCAGAAACATAAATTGAAATGCTTAAGCCAAGCCATATATGATCCCGTTCTTCAAAAAATAAACAGAAATCCTAAACAAGCATTATGGAATCTCAGTGGCAGAGTCCTGGGGTGTGATTTGGGGCTTGATTTGTATTTTCTTGGGTGACAGCCCATCTGGTCATCTTTCCTTTGGCCCATAAATGCTCCTTTGAAAGGCTTCCCTTCCTCCAATGCCTTAATTTCTCCTCTGAGCCATTGTGGGGGGAAAGCAGATGGATGGTAAGAAGGTCCTCAACAGTATTTTGTTCAGAGTGAAAAAGGCCCATTTCCAAATGCAACAAATGCCTTTACAACAGAAGGTTATTATAGAAAACCCTTTTCTTAAGCTGCAGGCAGCCAAGAGCCATTCATTTCTCACTCCTGTGCATGGCCAGGAACTCAAATCCTCTTGCCCTCTCTAAAGACAGACTGGTCATGCGTTTGCATTATGAAATACCTTTCTTGGCAAGAATTATAGAAAACATAACTGTCCCTGGGAGACAGAGGGGAGGGAACTGTCATTGTTTGAGACTGGATTTCATTAATGTGGCTGACTGATTAATTGCTTTCCTGAACTACAAACTTCACTCAAGGACTAATGTCTGCTGCGCTAAGATGCAGCTAGTTAAGAGCACATAACCAAATATACTAGGAATCAGAAACAAAATAGTGCGAGGCCCCTACCTGGTCCCTAAAAACCAGCATACATAAGGTTGGTTGTTTTTTTTTTATTATATTTTAAAAGACATTTTACATATTTAAAGTTGTAAGTCCATCGCCCAGGAGAGCAGATGATCCAGCTGCCTGATTCACCAGCTCAGAGAAATTAGTGAATTTATGAAAACAATAACTCACATGGAATTTAATGGGTAAAACTTTAGGTAGTCCAAGAAATTACTTTAGAAAATTTGGTTCCATTTACAATGAAATATTTTAGTTTTATTAAAAGCATAGATTAATTCCTGCACCTTATCCTAATGGCTAATCATTCCCCTAAAGTGCTGGGAAGGAAAATACAGGACTATAATGACAGTACATGTAAGAAAGAGAGAGAAAAAAAAAAGAAAAAAGGAAAAAAGGGGCAAGAGCTACCATCATCAATACACTGTATGATAGGCCTAGTTTTACTTAACAGTCTCACACATATGGAATGAAAAAAAGAAAAAAGCAAATAAAATAAATAGTGAAAAAGCAACCCAGATGTTCTGATTTCTCATTATAATCCAAGCTCTTTCTTTAAATCTTGTCTAAAATCATAACTAACAGTGTTTTCATTACTGAAATCACTTCCAGATCATAAACAAATGCAAGTAAAATTAAAATCAAAATTTGAGAAAAAAATATTGTATTGCATGCCTCCTGTGATATATCTGGATAATATCTTTTCTTTAACACATTCCTCCAAAGAAAACAAGCCAGGTGAAATTCAAGGTGCATCACATCTCTAACTACACCAAGACTGAACTAAAAGAATAAGCTATGAATAATAAACTACAAGTAGATGTAATTTAGAAAACCTGAATTTTTAAGCAAATAAGTTAAGCAAATAACATAAATGTCACCTAACCCAGATAGAACAAGAGAATTGCCATCCACCTGTTCAATTCTGCTGAAAAATATACATTTTAACACCCTGTGAAGCTGCTCTGGCCTGAACGAATGCCTTCTGAGTCAAGGAAAAGTGCCTGGTTACAGCTATATTTATTAATCTTGACCCTTGTTTCATACTCTTGACCGAGCCATCTCTCCAGAAAAGCTGGATCTGCAAGTACTGTTCACCTGAAAGTCTCTCTGTGGAAATACATACGCAGCCAAGTCTACAAAAGTAACACAGTGCTATCAGAAGTTTTCTTCCCCAGTGAAGTGAAGGCTGTGTTTATTTGCACCGCCAAGCAGACAGTATTATGGAGTGAAGAGGGCAGGAGGAGCACAGGTAGGTTTTTTTACATGTGATCAACAGGGCAGCTGCTTCATTTTTAAGAAAAGAAGTTTTGTGTATTGATGAATCAGCAGAAGATGACAATGACCTTGATAATGGAAAAGGTCTCTAACTGCGGGTGTACAACCTGTCCACACTCACCAGTATAATTTATAGCACGTAGACATCAGAGACGTGGGCAAATTTGGAGGCTCCTCTTTCTAAATCAGACATCATTAGCAGCTGTCCCTTTCTCTTAAGGACTGATCTAGAAGACCATCTACCAATGATCAACCTGTCCCCTTCCTTCCTTTCAGTCAGGGTACCTGAAGGATTGGATAGTCCCTCTACAGGAATTGCACACTGCTGACTAGTAAAGAGATTCAGCTTTACTGTCATACACTTTTGTGAGAACTGGGTTTAAAAACTATTAAAATCTTAGAAATCACAGCAACAGAAACAATTGTGGGAACAGAACTGTGCTTAAAATGCATGGCTTTTTGAACTGGATGAGGAATCTGTGATTCCTGACATAGTCGTTCCTAACAGTTCCTGAAGTGCTTCCTAACATAGTGGTCTAAGGTTACAAGTGGGGAATGTCAAACATGTCAGGCATCACCACATTCCTCTCAAGCATAATCTATGAGGGACAGATACAATGGGTAACACTGCAGCAGATCTTAGAAAATGATCCTTGAGCTCAGGGGGCTTGGCCTGCTGAAATCCACAGAAAGATGCTTCATGATATCAGCAGGATAAAGGTGCCATTTCCATTTTATCAGCAGGTAGGAAGAACATTTTTGCCAAGCTAATATAGAAAAAAAGAGCTTCATATATTAAACAAAAGGATACAGACGTAAAATCTGCATGTACAAAGATTCTCATGCAGGTAATTCACAGGAGATGCAAAGATTAAATTTTCTTAAAAAACCAGGACTTAAGGCATTTTAAATTAACACTTTTGTGATTTTTGCTACCACTTCAACTCTAATACTTCTTGCAGTATTTCTAATTAAAATATTGTAATACCTGATAGTGCCCAGGAGACACAAACTGACATAGACTAGACAGTGTCAGGAAGCAATATGAAACATGTTTTTCTTTCACCATTTCTGAGCCAACTAAACTTGGATGCGTGTTGAGGAACGGCTTGATGAGAAAGGGCATGGCTCTCTGGAGCAGTTGTACAAGCAGACCAAATGCTAGGCTGCACTAGGCCACGTT
>WYDI02042110.1:0-20158 GCA_009867235.2 Psittacus erithacus
GGAGCGTCACATTTCCAACCAGCCCTTCCCTGTTGGTGAGCACAAGGTCAAGCATGGCACCTCTCCTTGTTGGCTCCAGTATTACTTGCAGAATGAAGTTGCCTTCCAACAGTCAAGGAACCTCCTGGATTGTTTGTGCTGGGCCCTACTGTCCCTGCAACAGATATCAGGGTGGTTGAAGTCCCTCATGAGAACAAAAGTCTGCGAGCGTGAGGTTGTTCCTGTCTTGTCTATAGAGCGCTTCATCCACAGAGTCCTCTTGATCAGGCGATCTGTAACAGACCCCCCCAGTAATGTCCCCCACAGCTGTTCTCCCTTTTACCCTGACCCACAAACTCTCTATTAACGGATCACCTGTCCCCAGACAGTGTTCCATACTCTCCAGCCTACCCCTAACATAAAGAGCAACTCTCCCTCCCCATCTGCCAGGCCTGTGTTTTCTAAAGAGCCTAAATGTACAAATAGATGTACAAATCAGCAAACTATGTATGAAATCACATATACATGTGCTGTACCTACTGGCACAGGGTAAATCACAATCATACTACAGCACACACACCTTGAAAACATCACCAGCAGAACCCCTGCAAGGTGCTGCACTTCAGGGTGATATGCAGACCATTTTAACATCTCAGTTGAAGAGCTGCACCAAGCTAAGCCACTGTTGCAAGCCAAGTTTCAAGCCTTCATATCCCATTTCATAACATGTGATATGGAGATGGCTCTAGGAAATTTCAGTAGTAGAAGTTATACATTGTATATGCTGGAGCTATGGGCACATTCTTTCATTTTAATACTTTGGACAGAATTGGATCACAAAAAAAGGCATGTAACACCACCAAAATAAAGCTCTGATAAAGTTTTACTGCGTGTAATCAAAAGATATTACATATTAAAAAGATTTTTTTTTTTAATATGCACTAAGATGAAGACATAAAATGATACAGCAATGTTTTCAAAGAGTGTGGATTTCATCAATATTAGTACTAAAAATGTTAAAATAACTTGGAACATTATCCTGTCCCTGTGAGTAATCTCTGACTACATACAATTTTATTACATTTTCCACATCAGTTTTCCCTGTATCTAGTTTTTCTAACTCATAAAAGCTTATACTTCTTTTATAAGCATCTCTTTCTTCAGATTAATTTGGTTGAGATTTCTTTAAGACTATCATTTTACCTGTTCCACAAGTTCTTTCTACACATTTCTCTCTTTTTCACCTTAAATGGGTTTCAGTGCAAAGGTAGCACATACAGATAAGCAAGCCTGTGATCCCATATATTTTAATCACTGTTCTCTTTTGAAACCTGGCATTAAACCTGATTAGAAAACATGAAGTGTGGTATGAAGCATTGTCTCAACCTTATGTAGTTTACCACTAGTTTTACTTTTACAAGGGCTCATACTGCACCAGCACGCAACACTATCTGGCTGGATTTAATAAAATTTACAGTTAGTGACAACTACACTCTCCCTGAAAGGGAATGAAATTCTCAAGGGTACACTGCTACACTGACTTTGACATTATTCCTGTCTTGATCTGTTACAGACCACTAAACGTCACAGTGAACTACTTTCTGTACTCTTCTTCAGGAATTTGTTATTCATGTATTCTACAAACGGCTGAAAAAAAACCCCCATTGTAATTCACATTCCTTTTATGAAATGTGATGGGAATAAATATAAGCAACTTTGTATTATAGGAAAGCAAATCCAAATTGCTTGATAGAAGAATACTATAACAAGATCACCAATAATAGGCATTTTTCCAAAGACAGTGCAAAGCTGTGATGATACTCCTCTGCAACACTCTGAATATTCAATGAAATCCCGATTTCGTATCAAGCAGACCAGACTGAGTAGCAATTACATTAGGCTAATTGCTTGAAAAATAAAATAAAAACATTCTCTTTTGAAAGGGTTGTCTTTGTACCTACTATCAAGGCAGTATTAATTGCATCTTAATTTTCTTTTTTTTAACTTGTAACTTAGCTCTCTTAACAAAACTGAAGGTTTACATAACCTGCTCCATTAAGTAAATTAAGGGACCAGATTTTTATGTAACAGTGATATCGAGATCAGAGTTTTGAAACATGCAGCATAATTAAGAGAAGATCATTGGACTTCATTTCTAATCCTTACAGAAATTATTTGAGGAATTTTATCAGGGTTCTGTGTCAAAATTTTAAGGTGTATTTTATCAATAAGCTTCACTGGACCACAAGTCATCTGGTCATCTGAAAGGAACACAGCCAGGCCAGAACCAGCACCTTTTTATTTCTCCTTTTTGCCTTTAAATATTTTCAGCCTGACTGAGTTTTAAAAGTGTAACCTTATGGCTCTGTATTAGGCCAATAATCATGTTGGTTGTTTCACAAGGCTCTCACCTATCCCCTGACAATACCTATTGCTGTCTGCAGCACACTCCCCAGCTCCGTGTTCTGGGATCCTTTGAGCACCTTCCCAGAATCTCTGTGTACCTATGCTGCACACAGGTTCTGCAGCTTACACAGATACGAGTTCCTATGAATTTATTCCACTTGTGACTCTACAGTAAAAGGCTATTTCAACACCACACATACCTCCTCGGTAACATTATCATTTAATAACTGTATTTGGATTGATTTAAACTGTGGTGATGCTGGGTTTTATTATCGACATACTAGAAAAGCACTGCAAGACAACAGCAAGTTCCCTGATCTACTAACATGCTAAATTGATTTCTGTCTTCTGCCTGTTCCTGATGAGCTGAGTTTGGATGATTTAATTTAGTTTATGATAAATCCTTTCATGCTTTGGTTATGTTAGGGGCTTAGTCTCTCAGGTAGCTGGAGTCATTAAAAGATTTACTGTTCTCCTTGACATACACAATCTTCAGTAAATGAGGGCTAAAGTAACTCCGAAGTGAATTTCTTCTGCTTGTAAATGATAGAACAATGCCAAAATAAGGCTGAATCATGTTTCAGGTATACAAATGTATTTTCAGGTTCCCCTTCACATACAGATATTCAGGGAAATAGTGGACTCAGTAAGGCCTAAAGTTGTCTTTATTACTTCTCTTCTATGGAATAAAATGAAACAAACTATTATGAGCCAAAATTCTTAGCCAAACATACACTAGCTGCATGAATTACTACATACTTATTTTAGAGTTTAAGTAGGAGATCAAACAGATTGGCATTAGAAATATGAAAGAGCCTTGTTACAGGATGAACACAATGAATGTGCATAAAAACTATCTCCTAGGGAGAGAACAAATATTTTCTTTGCTCAGTATGCATATTGTTATCACAGCAGATGAAAATAGCCACATGAGGTTGCTCAGCAATGTGCTTCCAGCCTCCAATTCTGTAGGTTTTGTTTAAAAAAAAAAAAAAAGCAAACAACAAGCCAAAACACTCCCCAAAAATAACAGAAATTAAATAAGGTGTTGCACATGATCAGGCATCAAATCAATCTAAAATTGAGCATGCATGGAAAACCAAAACATATAATTAGTGCTGAATTAGTGCTGAACAGCGACCTTAAAACAAGTTCAGTGGCTGGCTTTTGTACTGCGTGGAGAAGGGCTGGAAACAACTGGAGCACAGATGGAGAGGCTGCAGAGCTGCTTCCCTATCATGATACCCTGTCATGTTCCCACTGCCAGCCTCAAAAGTGCTCCCTGGTGTAACATTACCCATTGGCTGGGAACACTAATAATTTTTAGACCTGTCTTACACCCATTCTTATGACTGTAAGACTTGTGCAAAGACTTAAGACCGATATAAATTACCCAGACCATGACATTCAGCAAGCTGACATTTGAGCAGGTCACTCAGAGCTGGTGCTCTGCCATTTCACCTACAAGCACCTGTGTAAAACCACTGCAATGCCCACAGTACCATTCTGAACTGGACTCGGAGCACTACAGCAATTCCAGTGTAAACCCAATATTTATAGTGTATACTATCCAGAATAATTATTATAGACTGCCATTTCACTTGTATCCCATTACCAGTTCAGCAGGAAAAGCACAACAGAGGGTAAGGATAACCCAGCTTCTCATGTTTCATTGACAACTAAATAATTTTTAATTATTTTTTTTCCTACTACTCATTTTGTTACCAATACCTAAAACCTAGCTGCTATGGCTACTCTTTTTCATTAAAATTTGACCCAGACACTTCCTTAGAGGCATTATTTGGCCCTAGAGAATGTAACTTGTGTTCCACCTGCCCCAGGGATTGTCACTAATGCTAATGGCTTCATTCCCCTTTTTTGTCTACTAAAATATAACTATAGTTATATTTTTGAAGTTCCAGTGGCATGTATTCAAGTATAAATTTCTGTTAAGCCCATTCTGCACAAAGCATTGCACTTCTTACCACAATACCCCACACAGCCTTAGAAGTCCTAATGATTTTATGGCATGAGGGTGTCCTTGCAATCAGCTAAAATTATTATTACTAACAACTCTTCCAGGTTTGGTTTTTTTCCTCTAAGTTCTCAATACATATTCATAGCACAGTGATTTCTGGTTTCATAAAAGAGCAAATTACATCTTATTTCCCAAATGATTGCAAAGCTCTTCTTAACATGCATAGACAGAAAATACAGCAAAAATTTGCAGCTATGCATGAGTGAGGCTGTTCCACAGGAAGAGTAAGAAAGGATATAAAGGAACACAGGAGCTCACCTACGAAAGTCTCCCCATTTTAGACTCTTCATATCGTGTTAACAAGGACATAAGGATGACAGGGTATTGGCTTATCAGGACAATAATCGATTCAGCTACTTTCACTAAAAGTCAAAGCAGGTTTAAAGCAACAGGAAACAGAAATACCAACACATGCTCTCAAGTGAATGTCAGATTATTGTGCAGACTGTGTGCCAATATGTACCATGAAAGGGATACAGGACATGTTGAGTTTGGTGCTTCTTAAGCCAATGACATATGTTTCCATGCTACAGAAAGCTCTTCTTTCTTTGAGGTGTCACACTGAGTAAACAAACACTGTCTCTCTGGCACCTCACAGCAGGAGTACCTAGGACAGATTCTACAAACTATTAGCAGCAACAGCAAGAATGGGTATTAATTGTGTAAATAGTGTCCCAAACAAAGCCTGGTAGCATGTCATCAGGGATGGTGGGCTACTAGCTACAGGAAGCAAATTGTACCTGCGCTGAAGGTATAATGACTTCATCTCTGTTCTTTGCTGCTTGGTCTATGTATTAGTACTGAACAGTGTTAAAAAACAGTAAGAGTTGTCTAAAGTGTGCAAATGAACTCTTATCTGATTAATGTAAAACGTTTATATAAAAATAGTAACATTTTGATAAATAAGCATGCTAATTCAGATCACACTGCTGAAAGAGAGGAGAAAAACAAAAAAAGAAGGTAAGCCTAAACCATGGAGCAAAACTATTGCCAAAGATTTGCAGAAGAATCAAAGCTGCTGCAACCTTCAGTGGAGCTTAAAACCATGAAAAGTCAGATTTTCTTTTGCATAGAGAAAACCCTGTAATCCAATATATCCTTTAACTGTGGCTCCACCTGTGCAGCAATGCTGTGGATGCCAGTTTTATGTTTGACCAAAGCATGGAAATAAAAGGAGAGCCTGTAGGAAATGGGCTGAAGAATGTGAAGAGAAAAAAATTACAGCAACAATTATGTAAGAACCACATAGTAAGAAGGTAGGGGAATGAACAAGACAGCAGCCCTGTGGATTCAGATGCACACCATCTGTAAGTGTGCCTGAAGAGAAAAGATAAAGTAAAATAAAAATTAAAAAAATGTCAAGGAAAATGTGAGAAAATTCCTGCCCTCTCACTTCCCTTTTTCTGAAGGTAGAGTCATCTGAGATCATTTCCATATGCATCAAACTCTCACACAGGATCAATGGTATACCCCTGAGCTGACAGCTGTTTATTTATCCTTGAGGGCAAGGGAGCATGGCTGCATGCACTATTGCCCTGAGATGTCATCCTTTCCCTGATAGCTACATGGCTGTCAAAACATTCCAGTTATTCCCTTAATAGAGTGGGAGATGAAGGTGCCAGACAAAGAAGCAAACTAAATTAATGAAAAGTATTATTTTAACAGAAAGGAGGAAATAAAATGGAAAAAAATGCAACAGAATAACTTATGAGACTATCCATCCGTATCTGAGCAGTAGGCAGATGAGCAGAAATGATACAAAATGATACTTAAAATCAGAATTATAAGAAATCATAATTCCTATTATTAGGAAAACCTAAATAATTAATTTCTGTACAGAGTTCTTGGTCTGGGAAATCTCAAAAGTAAACAGATGTTCCAAAGGAGCTGGGGTTGGGGGGGAACTATAGCAACAGACAACAATAAAACCAATTTACACATGAATTTCTCTCTGTTTATATATTACACATTTATGAATTCTGTTAGAAAGCAGTCACGCTGGTAGATGGAACCAGCAGGGTCACAAATTCTAAATTAAATGTAGCTAACAAAAAAGTATTCTGATCTTGTACAGATTTGAGAGGAGTTCAGGTTAATACAACATACATACGTCAGAAATTCCCAGATTGGCATATGCATTTACAGCTATCAGTGTGCAAATACCCTTCATTATGGCACTTTTTCCTAGGGCAGCATATCATTTGGTTTATCCATGTCTGGGGAGGGGCCGTGAAGATTAAACCAGTTTTAAAGCCTATTTGAATGAAATAGTAGGTATTTATTTATACTTAGATTTGTATTCACTATGTGAGAATCATTTATAGACAGGTTGTGTTGATTTTTCAGTTACCAACTCAACCAACCAGTTGCTTTGGGAGTTACATGCAACTAGCTTTTACGAATTTATCATTATTCACAGACCATCTTGGAACAAATCAACAAAAATAGTTTTATGCATTCATGCTGTTGAGTACTAAAATTATGTCAGCTCACATGTAATTTTCACGCAACTCTGAAACCCTGTGCATTTTAAAACAGTATTCTGCTACAGCAGCTTGTCAACTTCAGTAAGCGACGGTAATCACAATAATTATTTTTTAATCTTAGTTATGCAATGCTCTTCTGCTCTAACTACACAAAAAATATGTCCATAAACGACACAATTTATGTCCATAAAAATGGTGGTGTAGTAGCTTGAAAAAAAAAGTGATCCAAAGAGATAATATTTAATACCACTGCTTCATTAGCCAACATGGCATTAATCCATTTCCAGAGCCACAGGTTGTAGCAATCAGAGATTCAATTCTTCCGGTCTCCTCTCTTGCAAAGAACTTTTGTGTTCTGATTAGTTAATTTGTTCTCCATCCTACATTCACTGGCCTTAATGGCAAAGCAGTGCCCACTGATTGCAATGACACAGACATATGAATCACAAAGGTTTCCCATTTCTCAAAAGCAAGACACACTAGCAAACATTTATCTGCCAAGCAATTTTAAATATTTCATCCTGTGTCCATAGATTTACTGAAAGTACAGTAATCCCAGTTGGAAACAATCACAATTACTCACTGCAGTGCTCACATTTAGCTCAGCACAGGTCTAGCCGTATTTGCAGGCAATTTACTTGATGCATTCCAGCACAGAAGAGCTTGTTAGAATTCCTTCAAAGCTCTGTAACATCCAGACTTCAGGGAACAAGAAGTTAATGCAAAAAACGTATATAAATCTTGATGTGCAAGCATTCACAATTTTAATATTACCAAAATATAACTTTGTATCAGAAATATTTGTATTTATTGTACAAAGTATGTTCACTTCCTTACTGGCAATTTTCACTCCACTGGTTATTACTGAATGTTCTTCCTGAAGTTCTTCACAGGGAAGAAGAGACACAGAGCACAGGTCTGGATCAATTTCAGATTGTACAGTACCAACCAAGAACTCTGCAGCCAAATTTGTGATGATCAGTGTCAGGCAGGCCTAAAGCCCCAAATCTATTTTTATGCTCTCCAGAGGGCTCTGCATTCAGAGTTCTTGAAATGTGGAAGCCAGCAGTAGCTGCATAATCAATTTATGTGAAATCATTTGGAAATTATTAAGCCAGAGATTCAACAAGATGGTATCAAAAGAAGTAATTTAATCCTTATCTTTTTTCTAGCCACGTAACACTGAATTTGGAACACTGGATCTAAACTACAGTGTTATAGGTCGTACTAACACCTTTTTAAGAAATATGCTAACTCATGACAGCCTTAGGGTCTAATAATTTCAGACTTGTGTTTGCAACTACTAATTCATTAATTTTTCCTTAACCTTCCAGGTTCTGTTTCCACAGATTACAGCCAGAGAGACCACCAGAAGAAATGGCAACTGACCTAATGGGAAACAATGTCAGAGGAGCACATGAAGTTTTAGAACAGGGGCAGATTTTGGCCGTGGCGACCAAGACATTACACTCATTTTGATCAACTGCCCCAAGTTAACTATTCCTCAAATGGTTTATTTTTCTGGGTAGTCAAAGAACTGCAAGACAGGGAGACCTGCTTATTTTTGCAGCAGGTTAGAGTCAAGAAGTAAAAATCTTGAGCTTTTTTACTCATTCAATATGCAAACATTACATACTCTAGTTTTGTTTTAGGAATTTGCTAGAAACACCTTGGATACATTTTCCGAGGCAAAAGAAAAGGATGTCATGTGATAACTGTACTTGAGCAGTCTGCACCATTGCAGTACTAGAACTTCAGCTGCTTTAAAGGTAGAGAAATAATAGGATATTGGTACCCTGATCAATGCATGTTTATTATATTCAAAAAAAAAAAACCTAAATGACCACAAGAAGTACTGAACAAAAGAGCATAACCCATAGCAGAGAAAAAACCTGAGTGATTCTGATTTGCCTGAAAATGACAAGCAAATTAAAATGTTAATTAAAAAGAAAAAAAAGAAAGTCTGGTACTGAAAATAGTAGCGAAACAGAACTGACTTAGTATGTTATTTGACTATTTCTGTTACTGACAGTAAATATTTATTCTAACAGAGAAGCACTACATATAATTCACAATAATACAAATAATTAAAATAAACACACAAAGTTAACTGAATAGTTTATATCAGGCACTTTTCAAATATTAACCCAAATCCATAATTACTAGGGACACTGTAATAAATGATTTCTGGGTTATGATGTTCTAGTATGTTCATTCAGTGAGATATGTCAAATGAAATTAAAGGCAAAAATGGACATATTATTTGTTTTTATGATAGTTTCGATCATTACATTTTGCTATCATGGGAGAAAAAGGGAGAAAGATTTTTAATTAATGTAGTATACATACTAAAAAGAACATGTTTTAAAAAAATCTAGAAACAATATGTAATTAACCTTTATGTCATAAAAAAATGTAATTCAGACAATTCCATAATACTTCATATGTTAAAATATTATCAAGAGATTTCTAGAAAAACTCAGCACTGCAGAAATTTTCCACTGATGACAATGATACGTCAACACACACTATAGCCGGAATAACATTAGGGCTAATTGTGTTTAGTCACGTGTTAGTGAAGAATAATCATAAATACTACAGCAGAGAAGGATGGACCTTGTTGTTTTGATAGCGCTGCAGAGTTAATAACACAGGAAAAACTCTACCCACACAGTTTGGGTTGACTCATCTTTTCCTCCCTTCATTATGAATCAGATTCTTTATTACCTTTTTACTGAATGAAAACCTGACTACAGCAGTCAGTGAGAGTTCTGCCACTGACGTCAGTGAGCTCAGTTCTTGATTAACTCACCACCTAATATTAAAAATATACTTGCATATTTAAACTTCAGTCATAACTTAACTACAGGGTTTTTTGAAGGAAAGAAAAGACCTGTTTCAAGGAAAGACAAATGCCTCCCTGGATGGAGCTTTGAGAAACCTGGCCTATGGCAGGAGGCTGGAACTGGATGAGCTTTAAGGTCCCTTCCAACTCAAACTATTCTATGACTGTATGTTTCATGTACCTCAGGTGTTACCCTTCAAATGACTTAAACCAAGCATAAGTTGCTGGCTTTTCTGTTATTGCTGAATGCATTATAACTTGCACGCTGGCCTTTTCAATGCCTGAAACTGGAGTTCCCACAACCACATTACCAGTACGCATGTGCCTGTGCAATCTTACATCCCCAGGATTAGAAAGGCAATGCGCTGGAACAAGGCTCATGCAGCTGAACCCAGAGCAAAGCACCTGCCTGCAGGGATTGCACTGCATGTTCCATAGGGCTGTCTGCAACATCTGCACCTTGCAACCTTAATCATAATGAGACAGATATACAAAGGCTGAGAAGAAACCACAGCCATTAATAAATACCTGCAAAATATACTAAATTTCAACTCATTTGAGAATTCAAAGACTCTTTGGCAAAAAATAGGTATTAGGAAAATTTTTTTCCCTGTGAGGGTGGTGAGGCACTGGAACAGGTTGACCACACAGGCTGTGGCTGCCCCATCCCTGGCAGTGTTCAAGGCCAGGCTGGATAGAACTTGGAGCAACCTGCTGTAGTGGAAGGTGCCCCAGCCCATGGCAGGAACTGGATGAGCTTTAAGCTCTCTTCCAACCCAAAACAGTCTGTGATTCTGTGAAAAAGTAATGTTACATGTAGGAAGCCTTAATATTGCAGATTTTATTTCACAGGTGTTAACAATGCTTCCCTTTGCTCAAGGTAATTGCTTTTAAAATACTTCTCAAAATGAGCAGTAAGGCTATAGACACACAAAGTTTTAGGCAAAATTTTTACAGGCATGCATTTCTTACTGCAAAGTCCATCTTTACAGTACCTGGATCACACTTAGGACATAGGTGTCCCGTGGTGTCAGGCTGTATTGCTTCCAAATCTATACTATTCCTACACAAAGAGATAAAAATTAACTTTCATATATACACACTTGTTAATTTGTTTATACCCTACTGGAACAGAAATAGAAGGTTGAGCTGAAGATAAGCTGAACTCTAATGGCTTCACTATCTAATAAAACAAATCCAGATTGACAAGATAGGCCATATACATTTAAAACATGAGAAGCAAAAACACCTTCAAGACAGTAAACTTCTGAATATAAGCCAAGTGTGGCTAATGAAATAAGATTTTTCAGAGTGGTCAAAGAACATCTCCAAAACCACCTCACTTCTGCTGCTAGTCCCACAGAACCCCACATTTTGTGGCTGTGGACTTTTGGATGGAAAATTTGCCATTTTGCTGCAGAAGGCACATAAACTTACAATTTTCTAGCTAACATGTCTCCCTCCTTGAAGAATCTGCTTTCATTCTGAACTGAAATACATCCAAGCTTTCAAAAACCTGTCTTTTTCTTTCCTATTCAGGTATACTTACAAACTGGGTTGACTGGAGAATGGAGCAACAGATCTTAAATAGGAAGAACCTACATTGCTCAGTGCTCATCTCTCACTCTCTTTGCTGGTGCCTCTGTTGTGTTTGCTGTCTTTTAAGTAACCTCTATGGGATATCTATCTCCAGAGTTCACTGGCCAGTTCTACCTCTTGAAACATCTGGACTGTAAATATGAAAAGCAGAATACACGAGGGACTGATCTGCTGGGTGATGGGGCAAGTACTTTCTCCACAATAAGAAGCTTTAATGTCATTGCTTACGTTGTAAGAGCAGAAAACGAAAATCTTACAAGCCTGCAAGTAGCGGGTATCATTTCTGCAAATTACTTACAAATTAAACCATCCATATGAATATTTTCTACAAACAGCAAAGCAATAACTGGAAATGTCTTTGTTTTCCAATATGTAGAGTATAGTATCCCAAATAGTTCATCCCAAAGTCTGTCCCCAAAGTTCAGAGCTGACATATTACAATCTAGCAAATCCTTTCATGACATGTACATCACATCACATTATACAGGCATGACACTGTGTAGCTGGACATGCTTGATGAAGCAGGACACACCACAGAACAGCATGTCAGGGAACACAAAACGGCAGTCTTATGAACTGGGGTTAACAGGCAATGTGGATTCACTCCATGTTTTCATCAAACGCTTTCACCCAAATCTTTGTGAATAAGCTGCAGGCAGCAATGCCAGCCCACAGGCAAACTGGAAAGTATCTTCCCCTAAGCCTATAGTCACTGCTGCAATAAACAGCCACTAAACATTTGACTGCCTCTAATATTTTCCTTCTTTAGGCAACTGTCCCTATGCCAAAGACGTCTCCAATATGCACATCTGCCTGCAGGAGTCACTTTACTTTTTCCCACTCACAGACATGGAGAAATGAAAAATTAAATTTGACTGGGTCTGTACATGAGGGTTCAAGACCATGAGCTGGTAGGGTATTTCAGCAAAATACCACTTCATGTCTGCCCTATGCTTACATTCTGCCTTAGATGCGGCATTTGCCACGGTTATAGAGAGGAAACTGGACTAGATGCACCTTTGGTCTGATTCAATTTGAGTATAGTCATTTTTTTAAGGTGATACTTAACATGCTAAACTTCACTGAGTTAGTAGCACAGGGTCACTTTGTAGTTAAGTTCTGGATACAATTTCACAGCATAAGCACAACAGCACAATAGGCACAATAGCACAGAAGTTAAAAAAACAGAGCAATACCTACCACTTTAACAGTTCTTTAAAATGCCAAAAACTGGAATTTAATTTCGTTTCACATTATTTTTACAGAAACGCTAAGCTGTTTAGATATTACTTTACGTGTTACTGTTCTATAGCACCTTGATAGAACCTAAGCAGCTGATTTTCAAGAATGGACTATGTTCATGCTCCTAATTCAGCTACAAATCACTAACAAGAACAAATTATGGAAGTTTTGGCAACTGTCTAAGATAAATTCTTATTAAAAATATATTCACCAAGATAACTTAATTACCCTACAGCTTCTCAGAGGTACAGTATATGCTGTGGTTAAGTATGCCAATACATCATCCTTTTCCACCACTGGTGTACACCTTACACATGCAAATCAAATATTAAGTGTTCAAATTATGTCAGTTAGACACCAAAAGAGAAAACCTGCAGCAGCAACAGCAGCTGAGAACAAAGCTAGAATCCGAGCTGACACCTCTCAAAATGTATTTCCTGGGCTTTAAAAGTCACAGTCCAGAGCTCTATAAAGCACAGTTATTTCAATACCTTAGTCTCCTATTAAAAAAGTATATATTCAATTAGAACACATTTTCCAGAGCTGTAGCTGCTGTTAGAAAACAAAAAGGAAACATACTTTATTTGTGAATATACAAGTAGTCAGATGCCTTGTTTCTCTCTTTTTCACCTCAGTAAATTTGACATCACTGGGACAAAGCATGAGAAACTGCTAGAACACAAAATTCTCTTCCAATTACATACACAAAAAGATATTTTATTTATTCAGCCCAAGGTAATTTTTAAGGCTTTCATAAAAGCCCAGAAATGGTCTTTTCTATTCCAGATGGAAAATCATGGTTAAATTACCCATGTAAAGTGCACAGAGAGGACCCAAACAGTTACTGGTTAAGAACTTACATCACTTACTTTATCCCAGATTTTCAAAGGCAGGTGGATTTGCTCTCCCAGGTTAAATAATCAAACAGTATACTTCCTACTGGCAATTATTCTTTGGTTCCACCTTGATTTCAGAGATTTGTTACAGCTCTAAAACAGTTGAGCAGTGTATGGTTTGTGAATAAAAGGATCAGAGCACAATCACCAGTTCTAGGGATTTGTGTGTATCATACGAATTGGCCAGGGTCATATGTGAACTCCTATAATAGCTTTTACAAAAGGTTACATTTATCATACTTAACTTGCAAGGATTCCCTGTCTTTACCGGGTATTAACTGGCTCCATTTGAAGGAGGAAGTCATTATAGGAAAGTTCTGTAAGCAATATGGGATGTGCCCTACTTTCTTACGGACTGTGGCCATCTGGTTTAGGCTTGGGATCAAAAAAATGTCATTTTTTACAATTAGAAGAATTTTTAAGTATTTTCTAAATACTTATCATAAGCCGCCTCTTATTTATCTTTTCTCAGGCAGTATCAATAATACATCAATATAATAATCACACACCTTCATGTAAAATGCTACATTATTTTAGAGATTAAAATATGAAAAGTATCTTGATGGAAAATTACTAGCCTGTAAAAACAAGTATTACATGTATTTCTGCAGATAAACATACAGTAATCTAAATAGCTAATAAGCACCTTCAACAAGATGACTAAAACAATCCTACATACTACATTTCCAATGAATACCTTTATTTAAACCCTTCTAAAGTTGCATCTGCAAGTTGATTTTCTACCCCATCAATGAGATGAAGTCAGACCATTTTTCCCAGAAACAGTCCAAATGCACCTGTGAACATTGCCAGCGCTATTGAAGAGGTTTGGTACCAGCATGACCTAACTGCAGAAAGACTGAGCTTCAGAGAAGAAAAATAAAACCATAGCTTTAATAATATTGATTTTATCCAAACGCTCAAAGTGCTTCATGCAACATTAATTAACCCTCCCAGCACTTCTGTAAGATCAGTATTATTGTAATTTTGTAGATGGCAAAAGAGACCAAAGTGAAGAGCATCGTGTCCATAGCCAAAGAGCAGCTGAGGAGCAGAGTAGATCTCTCGATGCACCAGGCCAGTCCGACCAGGCGTGCTCTCACTTGCTGGGAATTTAAGCAATCACATTTGATGAGATGTGTATTATCAAATACAAAATTGAAAATAACCAGTAGCATAAGGGCAAGGGGTCTACAAGCACCAATGGTTGTATTGTAGAGCAGCTGGTGACATGATTATTTACAGAGTACACCTGCTTTGCTTCACTGGTTACTGACATGATTGTGTAACACTTGGGTGAGGAGCAGGAGAAGGAAGCTTACTCAGCTCACATTCAAAATAAAAATGCAAATACGCAAATATTGCATTTTTGCAATAAATACTACTCAAAGAAAGATTCCTACACGTAAATGTTATAACCCAAGATGTCCATCCTGGAGTTAAGACTTACACATTATATTTGGGGCTGCTGACAACTGTGATATGGCTGCAGATCTGAGTCTTCAAAATCTGACCCTCCAAATGTCCATGTTTCCATTTACTCCCATCCCTGCTGTGAAAGCCCCAGAAAATACCTGAGGATCTGGCTGCTAAGGCTGGGACTTGTATTAATGGATCTTAAGCCTTTGGTTTTAGATCTGAGCATGGATTCTCTGGTTTCTGCTGTTTACAGTAACATAGATTTGGAATAATTTCTCTGAACCTAATTCATGAGCCTAACACAGCAGAATTTTCAAGATGTCAAGGAAAGCCTTCCAGTCCTCTCCTGTGTCACTAGTTCCATGGAGGACAGCACAGAGCATCACCTACCACTTCCACTTGGGAAAGCCAGGCTTTATGTGACACAGGTAAGAGGAAGTGACAGGTTGACAGGTAGGTCTTGGTCCTGACAGGTGAACACCACAGCACCAGACACCTCGTCAGCACAAGCTCAGGTGGTTAAAAAACCAGACTCATTGACCCAAGACGCTATTGACAATCTGGAGACAAGGAGGAGGATTTTCATATGCCTTTATGGACACCGAGCCATAGCTGGGGGTACACAAAGGTGACCCCAATTTTCATCTGTTTAACGGTCTTTTTTGCCCTAATGGTCATGCAGCTGCAGCCCCTCCCCACGAATAAAACGCGAGCATCCTCCCCGCACAGGCACCGCTGGGATTCGAACCCAGGATCTCCTGTTTACTAGACAGGCGCTTTAACCAACTAAGCCACGGCGCCACCCGATAACCCCCCCCTCTCCAAAAGGCCCTATACTGCATCGACATTGCAACGACCCGGCTTCCGCCCCTTTTCCGGGGTCTGGCCAGCAGCACTGCCGACCCGGCCCGGCCCCACAGCTACGCAACCGCTCTCGCAGGCCGGCAGAGCCCGGCGGGAGGCCCAGCCCCTGCCCAAGGTGAGCAGGGGTGGAGCTGCCTTCGGGAACAGCCGGGAAGAAACGGCCGCTGCGCTGCCCTGCAAGCCCCGCTGCGAGGCGCGGGGCTGTACCTCCGACGAAAGCGCGTGCAAGGCCAGGCTGGACGGAGCTTGGAGCAACCTGCTGTTGTGGACGGTGTCCCTGCCAGTAGCATGGGGTTGGGGCTGGGTAAATTTTAAGGTCCCTTCCAACCCAAAGAAGTCTGGGATTCTGTGAAATTACAGATGCTATTCTTCCAATAACTCCCTACAGAAAGGCAGCCACATTGACTTGGTCTAAAACAGCCTTACAGGTTTGTCATCCCGTAAGAACAGGGACCTAGGGCATTAGTCAAACTACAGGGGTACAAAAGCCAGAAAAATGCAGATAAAGCTCCAACTTGTGAACTGTCTGTAATTATCCCATTCTCTGCAAAACGTGTGCTGCAAAGCAGGGGCCTGCTACTGCAGGGGCGAGGGGTTCAGAGATGAAGACAAGTTGACTGGCACGGCACCCAAGCACTAAACAGGTGATGGTAATGTATAGAAACCACCAGTAACTAATAAAACTGGTTTTATTAAAAGTTGAAAGTAAGAATGCATTTTTCCTTGTTCTTCTTAATTTGGGAAATAGAAAAAGGATTAATTCAAAAGAAAATCTCCGGCCTATTCACATTACTAATGCAAAATGAACCAAGCCTCTGTACACAACTGTTTTTTTCCCTGTTTCAGTGGGAAAAAAAAATGGAGTGTTGATATTTCCAGCTGAAACAGGTAAAGAAAGAACACTTCCAATTTTAATATAACATTAATTATTTTAGGACTGATATTTTCTAACACAAATTAATTCAGTATTACTAACTACATTAAAGCCAAATTAATTCAGCTATAGAACATGCATATTTTATGTGATCTGTTTAAAAAAAACACAAACATAGGAGCACAGACACTGCATTTTCTTTGAACCTCTGTAACAAAACAAGAAGTAAAGAGGGAAAGAATGATGGAAAAGTTTACAATTTATCACCTAATACTTCTTCGAAGCCACAAATCTCTACAAAACAGACTATTTTCCCTTGAAACATTTTTAACCTTGGATTCAAGTGTAACCGTTGTTACACAATTCACATAATTTAAACAAGGGGAAAAAAAGATCTACCTACTTGGATTTCTTTGTTTCCATAGCTTCACTGCATTCCAGACCATTACATGCCCTATTCCAACTATTTTCCCCACTTTAAGCTCCTTTTAAAAAGAGAGGTTGAAAAGGCTATTTTTAGGAATAAGGCTTCCAAACATTCTTAAACACTTAATATTTTATTATTTGGCATTCTCATATATACTGAATAGATGTAATCCTTTCAGAGAGTTACTCCTAAGAAAGGGTAGAAAAAATACTATGCTCCTTGTTGGAGGAAGCCTTTATTACACAGAATTCATTTGTGCTGCATCATGTCAAGCATGAACCACAACTTACCCTCAGTGCCCAAAAGCTCCTTTACAAATATTTTGTAAGGGGTATGGCAACCAGTTACGAAAAAGTTCATGGTTTTATTCATGGTTTTTCCCACAGAAATCTTCCTTATATCCACTGACAGCATCAATTCTTTGCTTGCCATAGTGAAGAAGAATGGTTTATCTAAAGAACGTAAGGAAACATGTCAATAATTTACACAAACACATTTTCTTCAGCAAGACTGACCTTCAAGTGGTATATTCATTTAAAATTGGTTAAAAGTCACCAAAGGACAGGTAAGTAATTTTATTCTCTAGCACCAAGCACCATAAGCAAGATTTCTACTCCTGGGAATTTTAGTCTTTACCTAATACATCCCAGCTGTTTAGTGGATTAGTAAGATCTATTTTATTATTCTTCATACAGACTACTACAGTAGCGCAAGGTTAGAGGAAAGTCTTAGCTTTATACATGTGTTGCATAAAGATGTACAGACACTCCACTTACACTTAAATGCATTAACATCCCAAGACTCTTAGTTTAATTTAAAGATTAGGAGAAACAGAAGGTGGCAATGACAAAATTTTTCTCAGTGGAGAAGATAGACGACAGAAGACACACTTGGATATCATTTCAGAATCACTACGTTGCAGGCACAAGAAAGGTCTTTCACACTCTTCACACTGGTGTAAATATAATTTAAAAAGAATGGCATTTCAGTTAATCACCTATGACATATGTGCATTAATTCATACATGAAGGTACAACTCAATATACACACATACATCTATATCTAGGTCTGACTTCTGAGGTGCACTTAGTTTATGTAGTTTGACACAGATAGTGCTGCTCAAAATTTATTCCTGGGATGAACGGTTTGGAGGTTTTTTCCTGACTAAGCCCCTATTTTTATGTGAACTCTGATTTTATTTCTTTCAGCTAATAAACTACTATACTTTACTTTTTTGGGTGGCTTGATGGGTATTCAGCTTTTAGCTGCCCAGTCTCGGTGATTAGCACTAGATGGTTCGGGGCTTTTTTTGTTTACTTTTTTACATGCTCATTCTCTGACTAAAGGAGACATGAAAAAAGAAAAATAACAAATTGAAAATTGTCAGATTACAATAATTTTAGATGAACTGTTAAGACAGTACAAGTTTTTCTACTTACTACACACATACTCATGAAGTTTAAGGCACTTCTATCAGAGTCAATTTCCTACTTGTGAAACTATTTACAAAAAGTTTGAGACTTTTTTTAAAATTTTTTTGTACGCTTTAAGTATTGGTAAAATGCACACACACACAAAAAAAAGTCCTGTATAAATTTTGACCATATCCTAACATTTCTGTTAATTGATGCTTTTATTAGGAATGTACACATTTTCACTGCTGGCACATTTATAAAACTTATTTAAAAGCTTAAAAAGCTGCTACCTGCTTTTGAATACCTGCTACTGAACAAGAAAGTCTGATAAAAATAATATAGAAAAAAAAAAGTTATTTTTCATGCACTTTCAGGTAATGCTTATTGACAAGGAGGAAAATATACACAAGCTCTTGCAAATCCACTACCAAAACCAATTGAGGAACTGTAATAAAAAGCATGTTTCAATAGTAGTAGGCTTGTTAATGTTCTCCTTTCCTAACACCTCTACCTAATTTATGTTTTAGAAGTCAGAATACATACAGTCTCAGCTTGAAAAAGACACTCCTCTCAATTCCTATTAGTTTATGTCCAGGAGCACATGACTTTTACCTGCCTTGGTCTAGTAATGCTCCTGTCTAAGTGGCCAATTACACTGCAGAAGCACCATGAGTAGAAAACCAGAATATCTTTATTTTTTAAATTACACGTGTGGCTGTTTTTTCTAAAATCAAAAATGCACCTGTATATGAAAATTGATGCCCTTACCAAAATCAATGTTTAAAAAGGACTTCATCTCACTCCCAAAAAAGGATTTGACAGTTTTTGCAGAGAGAACAAACATAATCAATTTGTGTTTTCAGCCTAGAAATCTGACAGCTTTCCTTTAACATTCAAATTTTCTTTCTGAATAAAATACAAGGTGTAATTAAAAAATAAAGTGATTGAACCTCAGCAATTTTTGAGCCTCTTTCTTTTCTGTTTTCTGTCACTGAAGGTACATCATCCATCTTCTCAACATTCCACAATCGCAAAGTAGAATCCTGAGAAAAAATGCAATTATTTTGATAGTTTTGCATACTACCAAAAGAGAGATCTACATCATTTCCATAAGGAAGAAATCACATCTCATCAGATGAGCCCTCTCAAAATGAGAGCTAAACTCTTTCACATTTAAATATCTTTGGAAACTATCACATTTAAATGTCTTTGGAAACTACCTTTAGCAATATGAAGCTGCCCGCACATGTTAGAATAACCAAAAGTAAATGTACTATCCAAATTCAAGATCTTCTGTAATTGCTTGAGAAAAACACGGATCACAACTTAGCACTTTTATGAGCAACCTCACCATTGTTAAATAATCCCAAAAAAGCCTGTCCTGGGTTCCCAGCCGTTCCCTCACCGTCTCCTTCCCCTCCTCGACCGCTCCGACCTCCTCTACCGGCCGCGGCCCACCCTCGGCAGCGGCGCCACCACTTTGGCGCCGGGGGCTGGTCTCCCGGGCCGGCTCGGCCGCTTGCGGCTCACGGGGCCGCTCCCTTTCGGCTCTCCGCAGCCTCACTAAGACAAAGACGAGGCCGAGGGCCAAGACGGTGCAGAGCAGCGGGACGGCCAGGTACAAGTGCACGGCCACGTCCATCCCGTCCTGCTGCTGGAGCCTGGCCG
>WYDI02042112.1:0-12067 GCA_009867235.2 Psittacus erithacus
TGGGCCAAGAGGAAACGGCCTCAAGCTGCACCAGGGCAGGTTTAGATGGAGCTGAGGAACAATTCCTGCCCCAAAGGAACCCATCCTGTTACTTTGGCAAATGGCTTCTCCTTTCTCAACGTCCCAGCTTATAAAAACAGCGTAACTGAGCCACGCAACGTGAGGAGTTACTGTGTGTGTTTCTCAATCCACACCTGAGCAAATGACTTCATTCCTTTCCGACAGCACCCAGTATCCACCGCTGATTCCAATCTGGCTCTGTCACTTTTAATTAGGCAGTTTGTTTCTGCATTGTCTGTCATTCTCACATGCTCTGCAGCACAAATGATGTATTGTTTGTCATTGGGTACCGAGAGCCTTCAGCTTTTAATGAGCTGCGTGGATATTTATGAGGGCATCTCCCTGTTTTGCAACATGAGGTTCTCAGGCTAAAATCCACTGGGATCTGTAAGACCTAAGACATCAAAGTCATAGAAGGTGGACGTTTGTGTTGGGAACTGCAGATCATTTGGCCCCAAGGTGGGGACTGGAGGTTGATCAGAGCAATCCCATTGCAGTGGCTTCTCTCCTAAAATGAGTGTATGGGATGAGCCAGACATTGCAGGGATGGCACAGGAGGTGGGATCTCTTTGGGGGTTTCTTTTTCCCTGTGAGAACAGGGATTTGGGCTCCTGCTGCATTTAGCATCAGGTGGGAGCCACGAGCTGGGAGCAGGGACATGGGAATGAGAGCTGGGGATGGTGTCAGTGCTTGGTGCAGCTGCTGTGTGGCTGAGGGGTAATTTGCATTGGAAAGCACACTCAGATCACCCAGTCCCAACCCCGTGCCACGGGCACAACGCTGATTTGGAGCTCAGCCTCCCACTTCTTGCCTTGCACCACCTGCACTTGTAGAATGAATGCATAGCAGGCTCTCAGCCATGCCTGTGCCTCCTTCAGCCTTCCGGGGTGGTTTGTCATGCTCTGTGCTTCCAAAACGATGCAACCCAACCCCTGCCCACGGGTGGAGAGCAGCAGAGCCCTGCTCAGAGGGGCAGTTGCAGTGGGTGGGTTTGGTGCTGGGTTACCCCTGGGGCTGGGGAGCTCCTGCTCTCAGCAGCGCAGCATCCGGAGCCGCTTCCATCCCGATGTGGCTGCGAGGGGATCGCTGCCACCAAACGCTGTGCCCTGTAGCATAGCTCAGTGGGTTTGGAGCGAGCAGAAGGTGCAGGCATGGGCCCAAGCCAGCGCCTTAAGGCACAGGAGGGAATCACCCGCTTGCTTTGCTCCAGCTTGGCTAGAAGAGGACAGGGTGATGCAGCACGGCTGCTGTGTGTGCCCATGCGATGGCCCCACACAACCTCATGTGTGTGTGTGTCAGGGCCATGCCAGCGCTGAGCCCAGGAGCGAGGTTTAATCCCTCTTAAAACTGGGACCAGATCTGATTCATCCTGGTTTTTACCTCCTGGGGTGAAATCCTGCCCGACTGATTCATGCCTGCTGTGTGCAGGGAACAGAGAGCTCAGTCCTGCCTTCGAGGGCCCTTGTGCCTCTTGGTAGACCCGGTAAAGCTCTTTCCCTGCACTGAGGAGCCTTGCAGCCAGCGGTGTGCGGGAAGGAAGCAGCATCCTCAGCATCGCACAGAGCTGGTCTCACTCTTGGCACTGTTTTTCCTCTTCTCCTTTCCCTGCCAAGCTTCTCTCATCCCACACTGTCCTCATTGAATCATAGAATCCCAGACTGGTTTGGGTTGGAAAAGGCATTAAGATGATCCAGTTCCAGCCCCTGCCACGGGCAGGGACATCTTCCACTGGAGCAGGGTGCTCCAAGCCCCTGTGGCCAACCTGGCCTTGAACACTGCCAGGGATGGGGCAGCCACAGCTTCTCTGGGCACCCTGTGCCAGCGCCTCAGCACCCTCCCAGAGAAGAGCTTCTGCCTTATCTCCAACCTGAACTTCCCCTGTTCCAGTCTGAACCCATCACCCCTTGTCCTAGCGCTCCAGTCCCTGATGCAGGTCTCTCTCCAGCATCCTTATAGCCCCCTTCAGATGCTGGAAGCTGCTCTGAGCTCTCCACGCAGCTTCTCTGCTCCAGCCCCCATGTTCTCAGCCTGGCTCCTATGGGAGCTGCTCCAGCCCCTGAGCATCCTCCTGGCTTCCTCTGGCCTTGCTCCAGCAGCTCCATGTCTTGTTGCTGGAGGTGGCTTTGGGGGGCTGATGGGTGTCGATGGGTGCTGGGGCTGGAGGAGGATTCTCCAAGCAGCAGCATGGCTGGGGGTAGCCCCAGGTCCATGGGATGCTGGATCTTCCCTCTCCTCCCACAGGGAAGAGTGGTTCCTGTCACAGGGAATGTGGGATGGTGCCAGATAATGACGATGATGATTATTGTCATCGCTGAATGCATTGATTGTGCTGGTGCCTGACAGACCCACCACACCCTCTGCTGCCATCAGCACCTAGGGCTGGGCTCCCTGACAGGTCCAAGGCTGCAATCCTGCCCTTTGCTCGTACTGTAAAACCTGATACCGAGTCCCAGGCTGGGAGAAGACCGGAGGAAAGGGGCTCGTGCCTTCCTTCGCCTCCCATTCGGAAGCTTCCAGCTCTGTGCTCTTTGGGTTAAAAGCTGGGTGCTGGAGCACTGTTGCTGGCTGAGATAGAAATGCTGAGCTAAGGCTGGTGTGAGAGCAGGGGGGTAGGAAGGACTGAAGCCCAGAGCTTGGCAGCCTCATTCTCTTGTGTCTGTGTTTCCTGTGTTTGCAATGGTAGGAAAACCCCTCGTCTCCCTGCAAGCTGGATTGCACCCTCTGCAAGCAGAGAGCCTGGTGTTACAGCCCCAGTCAAATCCCTGGGACAAATTAATTGATTTGCCCTTTCCTTCTGCTCCCATTTTTACTGTGTTGAATTCCTGCAGTTGCACATGGAAAACATCCCTGTTGTGACATCCCCGTTGTGACATCCCCAGTGCTTGTCCTGTCTCCGGCGAACAGGGCTGATACAAACCACCCTCAGTACAGGGAGGACACTTTACACTGAATGTGATGGAGTTTCTGCAATCCAATGGCCTGAAGACTCAAAGGAATACTCCCAGCCCATGTTTGGTAACGTGTCACTCCGTGAGCAGGGAGCGGAGGGAGGTGATAAGGGTTTTACTCCTGCCTCTCCCACGTACTTCCTGCCTGCAGGACACTTGATCTCTAAATCACTACCTACAGCTCTGTGTTTTCCTTGGTTGTTTTTCTTCCTTAGGAGCGCTTTGGGGTGATAAATGTGTTTGGACAGCTTTGATTTTCCAAAAGATCTTGGAATTTGTGAGTGGGGCCAGAGCTTTGTTCCTGTGGAGCATCCCTGTTCCCATGGAGGCACCAGGGTGAAGATGCTTATTTGTCTTGTGGCAGCTATTAAGAAACGAAGTCATTGTGCACAATTGCGTTGTGCCAGGGGCTGTACAATGCAGTGAGTTGGGATGGGTGCCATGGTGGATGCCTGGGGGAAGTAAGACCTTAAGCCTTCATGGGCTTGGAGGATCAGCTGGTGCAAGGTGGCTTCGTGCCATTGACTCTGCCCAAGTTGTGTCAGACAAAACAGAGTTTTGATAAGAGCATTTTTCATTGATGACTGTGCTGGGTCATCCCTCTCCTTCCTTGCTCCGTTCACTTGGCAACATTATCCTTTAACCCAGACATGAATCAGGCCCACAGACTCCTGCAATAGCTCTGAGTCTCATTGCACTGCTTTGATTTCAGCTCCCGTGAACTGGTGTTCCCTTGGCTGCAGGGCGTTGACCTCATGGCTTCCATCTGCTCCCAATGGGACACATTAGTTTGCAATTGAGTTAAAGAGGAACAGGGGAAGATCTCCTCACATCACGTGCAATCTCATGGCCGCAGGCTGGAGTGAGCAGGGCTGAGTTAACCAAGGAGTGGAGCAGTAATGGGGAGAGCAGCATCCGCAGCGGTTAAACGTGCTGGTCAAGATGCAACCTCCACCTTGGGAAGGGTTAAACAGTGATGGCTGGAGGCTGAAGTATGGCCAGAGGATGGATATATACTTGCCCTGTATTTTGGGGCTGGCCAGCATGTGTTGTTGAGATAGTCGGACTCTGGTGTGACCTGACTTCGCCTGCTCTGTGTTGTGTGAGTATCCACAGAGTTAGATCAGCTCAGCTGGTAGGAACTTGAACAGAGCAATAGATCCAATGGGCAGGACTCAAAAGTCGTAGAATCATAGAACTGGGTCGGAAAATACCTTTAAGACCACCCCAGCACTGCCAAGGCCACCACTGACCCATAGCACAAAGGGCCCCATCTACACGGTGTGTGAACACTTGGGGACGGTGACTCCAGCACTGCCCTGGGCAGCCTGTTCCAACCTCTGGCCATCGAGTCCTGTGGGATTTTCTTGGGGACAGAACATGGGTTTTCCATTCTTTCCTGATACGTGCCATTCCTGAAGACCTGAGCCCAGCATTGCCAGGGCTGCAATTCCACCCCGGCTCTGGGAATTGTGGTGTTTTAATGTGTTTGGTTGGTTGTTTTTCCTTCAGGCTTTAGCTGTGGGAGTGACTTTCAACTTTCATGTAAAAATTATCCATGTAATGATGATTATACATAATTAGAACGATATTTATAGTTATTCCTTCATGTTTTCTTGTCATCATAAGATCTGGTAATTTGGGGGAGAGGGGAAACAAACCAGCTGTAGGTGAATGTAAAATAGGCTGGAGGGGGGGAAAGTCCATAGCTGGGATGCCTCCACCGTGTGTCAGGCACAGAGAGGTGTTCGGAGGAGCTGGTGTCCCCAGGAAGGATCCCACAGCCCTGCATGGGCTGGGTTTGCTGCTTTGTCCATGCTTATGGCAACGTGCAGAGGTTCCCATTGCTGCAGCAGTTTACCCAAGCACTGCCGAGGCCACTGCTAACCCATGTGTGTGAGCACTCGCAGGGCCGGTGACTGCAGCACTGCCCTGGGCAGCCTCTTCCAATGCCTGAGCACCCTCTGGGGCAGGAATTGTTCCTCAGCTCCATCTAAACCTGCCCTGGCGCAGCTTGAGGCCGTTTCCTCTTGTCCCATCCCTTGTTCCTTGGGAGCAGAGACTGACCCCACTCACTACAACCTCGCTATAACTTGTGTGCTGTTATCTAAACACCTTGAGGCTTAGAGTGATGCTTTATGGGGGCTTCAGCAACGGAGCAAGCATGGCCAGTTCTGACTCAAAGAGGTGTTTCTTGGTGCTGGAATACGTGGCCAGCAGCAGGCACCTTCCCAGGCAGCAAGGAGCTGAGAGCTTCCAAGCCTCAGCGGGGCAGACAGAGGTGACACACAGCTCCTGGAGGGACAGGAGCTTGCCAGCAGCCTTGTTAACATGCGGCTGGCTCTGCCACCCCAGGCAAGCTGTGTCCAGCTCTTCCTGCTGGTCCCTGTGATGCCTCCCTCTGTACCAAAGCTGTTCTGCTTTGCTGCAGAAAGGAGAGGTGTAGCTGGAAGACACGGTGGAGTTTAGGTGGGACCCGTCACGCCAGCCTCTAGCTGGTGAATTGAGACATCCTGAGATTGGGGCCTGAGGCTCTTAGAGCTGCAGGGCTGGAGGAGGAAGAGTAAAATGCAGTTTCCACGTGTAGAACTGCATGAAGCCGCAGCGTGAACAATACCGATGCATGTGCCAAGGGCACTGGAGCAGAGAGAGGCCACAGAATGGTTTCAAGTGCTCAGGAAAGCCGCTTGTTCAGGAAATAGGTGAAGATTTAGAATCACAGAATAGTTTGGGTTGGAAAGGACCTGAAGATCATCCAGTTCCAACCCTCAGCCAAGGCTCTGTCCAGCCTGGCCTTGAGCACTGCCAGGGATGGGGCAGCCACAGCTTCCATGGGCACCCTGTGCCAGCGCCTCAGCACCCTCACAGGGAAGAGCTTCTGCCTATCTCCAACCTGAACTTCCCCTGCTCCAGTCTGAACCCATCACCCCTTGTCCCATGGCTCCAGCCCCTGATGCAGTCCCTCTCCAGCATCCTTATAGCCCCTTTCAGACACTGGAAGCTGCTCTGGGGTCTCCACGCAGCTTCTCTGCTCCAGCCCCAGTGTTCTCAGCC
Organism: Psittacus erithacus; assembly: GCA_009867235.2. Taxonomy (NCBI): domain Eukaryota; kingdom Metazoa; phylum Chordata; class Aves; order Psittaciformes; family Psittacidae; genus Psittacus; species Psittacus erithacus. The sequence continues at coordinate 6,063 of WYDI02042112.1, forward strand.
TGGCTCCTATGGGAGCTGCTCCAGCCCCTGAGCATCCCTGTGGCCTCCTCTGCCCTTGCTCCAACAGCTCCATGTCCTTCCATTGAGGCCACCAGAGCTGCACCCAGTGCTGCAAGTGGGGTCTCACAGAGCAGAATAGAGGGGCAGAATCCCCTCCTTCAGCCCATTGGATTTATGCAGTGAAAGGGGGTGACTTCACATTAACCAGGGAATCACACCAGGTTCAAAAGCGCCAGTGAAGTGTTTCGGAACCTGGCAGTGGCAGAGCACTAAAGCCACCAATGGGTGAACTTCCTAGGAGACGTAAGGCCCCAAGTTATAGCAGGAGGGTTCCTGTTGCCAAGCAGTAACTATGGTGAGGTACCAACCTTTGGAACAAAAGCCCAGGCTGCTGGTGCCTTTCTGAAGAGCTTTCCGAAAAGCTGCGTCATTATATGGGGCTTTACAGCCCAAGTGATTCAGGCAGCAGGACTACATAAAGCAATAAAACCTCATGGGAGATAACCACCTCCTCGAGCAGGGCTCACCAGGCTATCAGCACATGGTGCCTGCCATTGGGGAGTTCCCTCTGGAGTCGCAGCAATTAGAGATGAGCTGGGAATGTTTGGTATTGAGGCTATGGAGATGTGGGAAGGGGGAGCTGCGAGCACAGCATAGAGGGGCTGTAGGGCTGCAGGTGGGGCTGGAAGTGCTGCTTTTGGGTGCTGTTAGCAAGAACAACAGCTTGAGAGTGTCCTTCTGACAGCCCCCGTCGTGCTATCGTGATACCCCCATCCAGAGCCCACCACGGCCCCGCTCAGTGCTGGGGCACTCAGTAACTGATGACTCAGTGCTGAAGCACTTGGGAGCAGCAATCACAAACCGGGGCTGCGCTGTGCAAACACCAGAGCCAGGGGCACTCCCTGCTCCAGGAGGGTTTCAATCCAAACACTGCGCTCTAAAGACACAGCAAGAGGTAGCCATGGGGTAGGGACAGAAGACGTGGAAGCAGCGGGTTGTCGTTGGTCAGCATGTTCTTAACACGCAGGTTTGCTCGCCTGCAAAGACTCCTTCCTCTTCCCTTAGGACAGGACCACATTTGATTCCCTGCCTACATCCTACTGCGCTTTCTGGGCTGGAATTGAGACCTTGCTTTGTTTTCCCAAGGGTTTACAGAGGGATTTAGCATCTGTGACTCTTTCAGTGCCTTTGTGAGCATCGGTGCACAGTGATGGGCTGTTCTGGGTGTGCACGGACCGGGCTGGCTTGCTGGGCCACCAACCACAACAGTCCAACACCAACAATGTCAAAGCATTCACTTCCCCAAGAGGGTGTTCCAGCAGCCACCAAACCTGAATCCCTGCAGGTCACTTCAATGGCCTTGGAAGTATTTACCACTCTGTTGGGTTGTGAAACTATGCAGTGTCACCATGGCACCCAGCAACACAAGCAAACTGCTCGTGGCTGCTCGGATCCTGCTCTGACTTAACCTGGCTTGAAACCGGATTTCAATGGGCAATGTTCCCTTTGCAGGATGGGTGCAGGGGATCTGGGTTAGCTGCGATATTGGGAGTGGGGAGTGTATAGCAGCAAGGCGAATGAGGCTCTCCTGAGGCTCTCCTGTATTGACTTCAGCTTTGAATGGGAGACAGACTCATCCTCACCTAAAGTCAGCGGTGCTGCACGTGGTAGTTAAGATCAGGAGATGGATTTTCATTGACAGTGCAAAGCAGAGGGAAGCTCAGTTCTACTGGGGACTGCTGTTCCTGCTGAGGCTGCTGAGAGCAGCTTTGCCTTTCTGATAGTGTAACTCAACCACACACTCAGTCCAACCCCTGTGTCTCAAGACAAGGCAGGGAGCTGCAAGGGAGCAGCCTGTCTCTGTGAACTCAAAGGACCTGCAGCTCTGTAAAGGGAACCCCAGCCTACTCCATCGGCCATTAGTAAATCTGGGTGTGTGTAACTCAGGAGGCTGCTTTATCCTCACTGGATTATATCTGGTTTGCAGATGGGAGCCGAGCCAGCTTGCAGGGCAGGGAGGAATCTTGCCTTGGATGTCTCTGTGTGGCTCAATCTCCCCCTTTCCCTCCTTCAGAAAGAGAATTCCCTTTAGTAACCGGGCTCTCCAGCCAACTTCTCATCTCCCACCCAGAAGGAAGTGCATACTTGTAATAGGCTGTGGCCAGAACATATAGCCAGCGCTATCTTGCTGTCCTGATGAGAGGAAGAGATGAAGGGTGACACATTCAGGCCAGACTTTGAAATATCATGGAGGATTTGCAACCTGACAGTCCCTTCCAGGCTTCTGCATTAGCCCATACAGCTCGTTCTTGTCTCTGCCTCTCCTGCACAGGAAGTTAAGCAGAAACCTGTCTCCTTTGGAGCGTGGACCACTGTGTTGGCTGTTCCCATGTGCACGGCACTGCCCACCTAAACCGCCTTGATGTTAACTCGAACAGGAGGGAGAAAGCAAACCCAGGGCCAGCAGCAGCATCTCTGATCTGCCCTGCTGCTGGTAGAGCATGGGGTGAGTGTTCAGTGCTGAAGCTGGCATTGCTGTATATTAAACTAAGCTGGACCAGGCACTAAGCTGAGGCCTCTTCCCTGTTTCCTGCTGTGTGTTACTGCAAGACAGTTACAAACCAGTGCATATCCCTCTCTTCTCTAAGCTGAGGCCTCTTCCCTCTTTCCTGCTGTGTGTTACTGCAAGACAGTTACAAATCAGTGCATATTCCTTCTCATTTCAACCTCCATTTAGGCAAGTGCAGAGGAACGGAGGAGCCTTGAGGACAGGTGGATTGGAGCTGTCCCGTTACAACCCTTACCACGGGCTTCAGCAGAGCCCCTGGGCCCACCCCCTGTGGCAGAGGTGAAGGGGAAGCGCCAGGTGTGTCCTGTCCCTTGCCCATCCCGTCCCTGTCCCTTGTCCATCCCTTCCGTGTCCCTTCTCCATCCCTTCCGTCTCCCTTCTCCGTCCCTTCTGTGTCCCTTGTCCATCCCGTCCCTGTCCCTTGTCCATCCTGTCCCTGTCCCTTGTCCATCCCGTCCCTGTCCCTTGTCCATCCCTTCCGTGTCCCTTGCCCATCCCGTCCCTGTCCCTTGTCCGTCCCTTCCGTGTCCCTTGTCCGTCCCTTCCGTGTCCCTTGTCCATCCCTTCCGTGTCCCTCGCCCTTCCCGTCCCTGTCCCTCGCCCGTCCCTTCCCTGTCCCTTCCGTCCCTTCCCTGCCCCTTCCCTCCGCTCGGCCCCGCAGGCAGGGGGTGGGCTCTGCCGGGCACTCCCAGCTCCCCGCAGTAAACCGATTCCTCTCCTGCCCTCGGGCCAAGCCCTGCGCTCCTAACGGATAAAAGGGGAAGCGGCCGCAGCGCCGCTCACTCCCTGCGCCCCAGCGCCGCTTCCCTGAGCCTCGAGGCGTGGGTACCGCCGGCCCCCGCGGAGCAGCCATGTCCCGCTCTGTGAGCTTCAGCTCCCGCTCTGCCGCCGGCCCTGGCATCAGCCAAGTGCGGGTCAGCACCGTCTCCTCCACCCGCGGGCTCGGAGGGGGCTCCGGCTTAAGCCGAGCCGGGGGCTTTGGCAGCTCCAGCCTCTACAGCCTGGGCTCCAGCAGCAAGAGAGCGTCCCTCGGGGGGAGCAGCTCCTACAGCGTTCGCTCTGGATACGGCTACGGAGGCATGGGGCTCGGTGGGGCGCCCGCCTCCGGCAGCATTCAGGAGGTCACCATCAACCAGAACCTCCTGACGCCCCTGAACCTGGAGATCGACCCCAACATCCAGCGGGTGCGCAAGGAGGAGAAGGAGCAGATCAAGACCCTCAACAACAGATTCGCCTCCTTCATTGACAAGGTGAGGTGTTGGGAAAACCTGGCAAGCAAATCTAGGCCAAAGCTCACTTAATCCAATGGGAGGTTCGCAGATGGGCTCAGGATCGGGTCCTCAGGAGCATGGTGTGATTTGCCTACTGCAACACAATGACTCCTGTTAAAGCCCTCTGTAGTTATCCATGGCCTTCTGTGAAGGGTTTTGTCCTGCTTAGGCCTGCTTTGTACCCCTTTTTATTTAGCTATTGCCCATAATGTGGATGGGAAATAGCTTTTATTTAGTGTGTCACCCTTATTATTTAGCTGCTATTGCTCATCATGTGGGTGGGCAATAGCTTATTTAGTTTATTTAGGTATTGTCCATAATGTAGATGCAGGCTTTAAAGACCCAGTCTGCACCCAAGCACACAACTACCAAATGCAGGGAGGAGGGGGCCTCCAGGGGAGGAATCTTCCCAGTAGAACAGGTCTTGATGTAAGTCAGACCTTGCTGTGTTTGCACTGCCCTGCACCCTGTGGCTTTACTCTCTTGCACTAATTGATCCTATGGCCTGTGTAAACTTCAGCTCTGGCATCCTCGACATGCAAGGAATCCAGACCTGGACGTTGGGTGATTGCCTGAGGTCTGTGGATGGCTTCTGTCCAGTGTCGAGCAAGCAGAATCTGCTTATCTTAAACTCCTCCAAAGCCTTGAAATCATAAGCCTCAGATAACTGCTCCTTCCTGGTCTTTGTCCCTCACAGTGCTCCCTATGGGCAATCTAAATTCTTCAGCTACCATCCCCAGTCTATCCTTCACCTGGGATCAGCTCCGAGGCAGCTCCCCCTTCCTCCTGCTTTCACAAATGACCCCTGCGTTGTTTTCCAGGTCCGCTTCCTGGAGCAGCAAAATAAGATGCTGGAGACCAAATGGAGCCTCCTCCAGGACCAGAAAACCACCCGCAGTAACATTGCTCCCATGTTTGAGACGTACATCAGCAACCTGCGGCGGCAGCTCGATGGGCTCTTGAATGACAAAGGGCGTTTGGAGGGCGAGCTCAAGAACATGCAGGATCTTGTTGAGGATTTCAAGACCAAGTAACGTATCACCTTCCCATCTAACGGTGTGGTTGGGTTGGTGTAACGGTGTAGTTGGGTTGGTATAATGGTGTAGTTGGGTTGGTGTGATGGTGTAGTTGGGTTGGTGTGATGGTGTAGTTGGGTTGGTATAATGGTGTAGTTGGGTTGGTGTGATGGTGTAGTTGGGTTGGTGTAATGGTGTAGTTGGGTTGGTGTAATGGTTGTAGCTGTAGTTAGAAGCTTGCTGAGATGTCTCCAGCTTTTTTGCTTGGGAGGGAGATTTTTCTAGCCATGAGTAAGGTGTCTGAGTGCAGGGAAGCTGCCTGGCTTCTTGCCTGGATTGCTCCTACATGGTTCCAGTGGCTCCATCCCCTTAGCTTTGCTTTGGGGTCTCCTCAGGGATGGCTTTGTACTGGGGCTCTGTAGGAAGCCCGTGTAGCTCAGCAGGTTGGCAGCACTGGCTGAGCTGCTGCTCGCTTTGTGGGCAGGTAAATGAAGCAGGGGCCCTGCCACTTTTAAGCTCCTTTTCATTCCAAATCCTGTCGCTTGGGAGGAGTCCCCTGAAGAAAGCAGCCTTTGTCCCAGCGTGGCCCAACCCAGCGAATGCCTTGAATAGAAAAGGAAAGAAAGCAAAAGTGAGCTGGCAAACTGGATCCAGCAGGAACTGCAAACAAACAGCGCCTGTAATCTCCGGGGTGTGCTTAGGGAAGGTCGGTTGCCAGCCGTTCCCAAGGAGGTGCATGGCAATGGTGTGGTGTTTCCCCAGACCCTGCTCACTTATTCCTGCTCTGTTCAGCCACAGTTTTCATCCCTGCAAGGCAGCAGCAAGGAGCTGGTGTGCACCCAGAGGAATTATAGCCCTCATTTTACTTGCAGGGCACACGAATGCAAGGTGCAGAGGAGCATCCTTATTCCTGTAGTTCATTATTACAGGTCCATGTAAAACTAAACCCTGGTTGTGCTACGAGAAGGAAAGCAGGAATTTCCCTTCATCAGGGACTGGAGTAATAGGAAAAGGGGTTAAAACTGAAACAGGGTTTCAGGGTTTAGGTTATGTCTTAGGCAGAAGTTCTTCTCTGGGAGGGTGCTGAGGCGCTGGCACAGGGTGCCCAAAGAAGCTGTGGCTGCCCCATCCCTGGCAGTGTTCAAGGCC
>WYDI02042114.1:0-15958 GCA_009867235.2 Psittacus erithacus
GAAAGTTAGAAACACAGTGCTGCACCAGCCACTAAGAAGGAGAAAAAATGACTGCTACTGCTGAACCCATGACATCTTGGTATGTCAGGAGCAGGCTGCATGTGGGACTGCAGATAAAAAGACATGACAAAATGATTTTCTTCAAAGCATTTTTATCTCCTGGGCCTACAGTCCTGCATAACATGTAAATTCAGAACAGCTCCACCAAATCCAGAGATGGATGGCATTTACCCTACTGCAGGCAAGATCAAAGTGAGGCTGAAAGATGTACGCATTTTAGTGCCTGTAACATTATTTATTATGCACAGAACCCGACAATTCCTGAGCTCAGTTCCTGCTGTTAAGTGTCTTCCTCACAACCAGCAAAGGCAGATTCTTTAATTAACCTTTAAATGATAATTATTTCACCGGCAGTGCACCAAGCAGAATCAAAGTAACTCAGTTTAAACTGTATTAGACTTGTCTCCTGAAGATATGTTAGATTACCTGGAGTAACTTAGTGAAACTGAAGGATACTACATCTATTTGTTTGCACTGTGTTCTACCAGATCTCTGGACAGATACAACTGAATGCATGGGGCAGGGCAGATGATTTGCTTTTCTGAGAAGCTTGCTGAATGGAAAAGTCAGACAATGCAGTCAGGAGTCATTTGGGTATCAACATGAAAACGTACTGGAAAGTGCAAAGGAAAACTGGCCAGCCACTCTGACTTTGGAAATGACCTAAACAGACCTTACTGCGACAAGTGTTGCTGTGCCAGTAGGAAAACACTTGCTATGATACTTGAGAAATATACATCCAGACAGTATTAAATAAATGATATCACTTGCTGTTATTTTTATGAGCTGAGCATGGAGGAGTTCGTATGGGGGGATAGTTGACGCGCTTGGCTTCTTGGAGCTGCAGAGAGCAATAAGGCAAGTCCTCTCAATACATGGGAGGTAAACTGATTTCCCAGGTATTTAACACGTTTAATTTCTAGACCATTCCCTCACTCCTCAATGAATTTTATGCAGTGGGTTCATGTTATATCCTGGCAGTTCAGCACTATCCCCTGAATCGAACTCATGAAGAAGTGGTAAGTCATCAAAGAGATAAAGGAGTATTTTTGCCTCCTGCAGGCCTCTCCTAATGTTGTGTCCATAAAAGCTATGGTAGAAGTGACTCCCTCAGCCTGGGATAGAGATGCTAGTGAGGTGAAAGTATATGTCTTAAACGTGTTGATTATTCATGCAGATCCATCATTTCAGGGAAAGCAATGATGCCAGGGCTAGCAGCATCCCTTTTCCCCATATACTTACTTGTTTTCTCCAAGACTACAGGAAGCAACTACGATAGGATAAATGAAGAAAAATGGTGGATAAATCACCTTCTGTTTTCAGGACATTTTCCAAATCTGATTAGGACTGTCCTTGAGAGTGATGGTTCTGTCTTTTGTTATTTAAGTACAAACTGTCCTTAGAAGCAGAATGCTCCCACCTTCTCTGCCTTTTTGAATCTCTCAGCAGCATATCTCTGTGGAGGTATGTTTTACCCTTCACTGTAACCACACTGTGGTTTTGCACACAATTCACTGATTCCCATTTATTCCCACATGATCATAAGCAAGTCTCTCATCTGAATGACTGGAATATATTGCTGTCTCCAGGCTAGTAAAGTCAGAATAAATGGATGCGACCACATTCCTTATCTCCAGACTGCAGAAACTTTTGTCAACCCATGAGATAGACTGGGCAGAAGCTGAATGCATAACAAAATCATTTGGGGTCATGGTACAATGATTAGATTCCTACAGCCTGTGTTACTGTAGATTAGTACTCTGGCTCCCTGGAGAAAAAACAAATTTGAAATTCTGTGCTACAGCCAGATGCCAGGCAGACCATCATAAACAGTGTGTGAACCTGAGAAAAACATGCATCCTTTTAAGGTACTGAGATCTCTTCCCAGCAAACCCTAATCTCAGTCCTAAAGGGAAAGCTCCATTCAGCTTTCAGTGCTGTATCACAAATGGGACATCTCTGGCTACTTGCAAGGGGTCGCAGCTGTGGTTTAGCAAGCTTTAGGAGGAGCTGCTTTTTCTTGAAAGAAGGAGAGAAGTCAGAAATGTACAAAATCTCTAACTCAGTGACAGAAAGTTTTCAAAAGCTTTGTGCCATGGCCCAGAGAAGACTGGCCAGGGACTGCCTTTTTGTCACGGAATCAATTATGTTATTCTCCCAATACGTCTGAGGGCCCACAATGTACTGCCTCGAAATTAATGCATTCTGGATGTCTGGCTGTAGTTTCATGGCTGTCTGATTACACAGTAAAATGTACTCAGCAGGTCAAACTAATGTTCATTTCCAGTTTATATATTTGCTCCTGGGACAGGGTTTTGTGAATGTTCTTCTACCACATACCTTTTGCATCCTGGTAGCTGCTTTGTGTATGGTTTGGCATATAAACAGGCTTAATCCTAATTTACAGGCAATCCCTTAGACTGTTTGAGAGCAAGTGTTTTTTTCTGAAGCCTTGGCATCATGTAACGAGAGACTTCAGATTTCTATAGACACACTGCATGCCTTCCACAGAGAAATATGGTTGTGGGAAGCTAAATTTCTAATACAAGAATCAAGCAGGGAAGTATAATTAAGCCCCATATCATAAGAAGAACAAATCATTCTCCTAACAGGGCACAAACCCAAACAACTCCCTGTTCCTTTCTTTTTATGTGGCAAAAGAAAGAGAAACATTTTATCCTGCCAAAAAACCAAAAACAACAACAAATAAGGTGTTCACAAACGTGATCTTATTCTGGCAATGTCCAACCTAAGAGAACAATTTGTGCTTCTGCCAGGAGATACTGCAATTGGATACTATTTTGTAGCAGCAGAATTGTTGTAACTGCTGTGGAGGCACAGCATGCTACTAAAAACCTGGCAACTTTTATGAAAGCCATTTATATTACTGTAGGCTTTCTATAAACAGTGGCAATAAAAAGCTAAACTGTTTTAGGAATAAGATGCAGATATTAGAGATGGGTTTTGCTGCAACAGTAATGCCTTTTGGCAAGTGTGCTGGCATTTAAAGAAAAAAATAAAAATAAAAAAAATGTAAGTATCTCTTCGAGATAAAGACTTTCTCACTGCAGTCTTGACAGCAAGCAGAACCCATTCCCCAAGAGAGAGAGCGCTGGCTGCAGAAATTACACAGAATTGGTTTACTTACTAATCTTGCATGAGAATGGGGGCAGAGCACTCCTAGATAGCAAAGGCATCTTTTTTATGGATGTAAATATTAAGAGTGGAAGGAACAAGTTTCTCAGCTGCCCTCCGATGCATGGCTCCACTCGGCAGAAAACAGCTTTCTAGATATTTATGCAGAGCTATTTGGGCTCATATATTAGGAGTTTAAGACTGGGGAGGGTGGTGGTGTTGGGTTTTTTTGTTTGGTGGGTTTGGTTTTGTTGGGTTGGGTTGGTTGGTTGGTTGGTTTTTTGAGCTGTGCACACTAGAGTTTTCCTTTGGGTTCCAGCGGCTTTTCCAATGGAGACCTTGGAAACCAGACCACTGATTTACAGACCTCACTGCAACTTGCCACATCTGATGTTAAGGATACATATTCGAAATCTTTGAATTACATTAGCTTTGTTAGTGTTCATTCTAGGCACAGTTTGGTTTCTAGAGTTAAGAGAGATTTTCTTTTAGAGTCAGGTTCAAAACAAACTGTCTCCAGAAAATGCCTGAGTTGAAAATGTCTGGAGTTAAGAAATGTGCTTGGTCTAGTTTTATGTTCTTCACTAGGCATCTCCTTTTGGTCATCACTGGCGACCAGTTGCTAAGCTTTGGTTTGAACTATTTAAGCCGTTCCCTTATTCTTGTTTTCTTGTGTACTGGTGATGCTTTCCAGCCAAAGAGTTGCTGGGCAAGAAAGAGAGGAATATAATAAGAACTATCTTTCTATTTTTAAGCTCCAAAATCCTTTTGAACAGCCGTATACTGGAAATCAGTCAGGTTTCTGATTCACTCTGCTACACCTGGCAGGAAAAATCTCCCTATCCCAGAAGTCCTCCCTTTTAAAGGAGATATGTGTAAGTCTGCTTTATGCTTTCCTGTGTTATTTAAAATACTGATACAATCCCACACATGCCCAACAGCAGAGAATTTAGAAAATTTGAGATGCTGTAAAATTATGGGAGACTTATAGTCATTTATACTTAATCATGGGCTAACGGAGAAGTGTGGGAACTGTATGTGAAGTGTATGGACACTTTCCCAATAGAAAGCTGTTGCAAATGTATTGGAAATCTGCTCCTCAGCACAGCAGTCCATCCAGGGTTTGCACAAGTATATCTAAGATTAGGTTGTAGTTCATTTCTACAGCAGTAAATTTATGCCTATCTAAGCTGTGTTCAGTGCCTACTATTTATCCTACCTGGAGCAAGATAACAAGAGGCTATGATATCTGTGCCTACTCTCTTGATCTTAAGTGATTATTTCTCCCACTTTGTGCGAGGTTGTGAATATAAATACGGTTAAATATAGTTTTCCCCCTTTTTTCTTATTGTTCCACAGAAGCTTGAATTCTATCTGCCCTATTTAGTATTAGCTATCTTGCAGAGCTGGGTACAAAGTATAACAGCATTTTTTTTCCTTTTTTGTTTGAGAATGAGACTCCTTCCCCTCCTTCTATTTGTGGACTGCTGATGAACAGATCACTGTTTTCTCAAAGTTATTCAGTATGAGAGTAATTAGGGACATTGAAGCATGAAGTTTAAGGGGAAAATGGAAAAAGAAAGATGATTCTCTGGATGTATATAGTTTCTTTAGGGATGGTATTTACTGAGCACTGAGATTCAACACTGAAGCTGTTTGCATCGGATTCTCTGACTTCAAGGCTTTGTTCCTCCTATTCAAATGGTAAGCAATCAGGAATCAGCGTAATAGAGCTTTTGTCAAAAATAATTGCTTTCTACCTTAAATCTGAAATGTTCACTTACAATTGAATTCTGGAGTAAAAATTTAAGCTCTCGTGAATTTGTGAGAATTGGATGATGTGAATTCTAAAGGTTTATGAACATATCTTAAGAAACATATATAAATGTATGCTGAAAACTGTGTAGAACATTTTTTTTTCAGGCTATTCCCCAGTTTATTCATTAAATAATTGTTCCTATGCTTTTCAGTTGATGAGGAAACAAATCCAAAAACTAATCAGGAGTCAGTCTGCTATTAGGAGTATCAGTAATTAGAATTGCCAAATCTATTTGAGAAGAGGCATGGAACTGAGAGAGGCAGTCTGCTGCCTTCAAAACCCTTACCTCCTTTCCCAAGTGAGGACAAGTTTCAGCATAGGCTGCTTTTGAGAACCACTTTCAAAACTATCTGGGGGGGGCGGAGGCAGAGTGTGAGACCTCAGCACGTATGGATATGCTACCTTTTGGACTGCCTTAGGATACCTGAGCACCTGTGTGCTATGAGCCAAGGGGAAACAGGACCTGCAGGGTACCAGAACCTCTCTAAAGGAGCACCTGGATGTCACCCATCATATCCAACATCCTATGGGATGACATTGACAGAAATTTTATAGAATCACAGCAATGCTGTGGTTGGAAGGTACCTCCGGAGATTGTCTAGTCCAAATGCACTGCTCAAAGCAGGGACAACTAGGGACAACTACAGCCATGTCCAGTTGGTTTTAATAATCTCCTGTAACAAGACTCTACAACCTCTCTTTGCAACCTGTTTCAGTCCTTGATTATCGCCACAGTAAAAAAGTTTTCTCTTGTATTTTGAGGTATTTGGATAGCAGGGCAGCCTGGAATATAAATCCTGTTATGTCTAACTTGAGTACTGTGGTCACCAGCCATGGTTTAGACACCTCCAGGTGCTTCTTTCCATTTTAATGGGCATTAGAGTGGGAAGTGCAGGCAGCCCTGTGCAGGGCTGGGAGCAATGTGCCAATGACAAGAGAGGTCCCAAATCAGGGTCCCTGTACTTGCTAAAATTGCAGCATATTAAATTAAATTCTGAATGGTCAGATTCACGTCATGGGCAAGATGATGTGACTTTAATTTAACTGATGCTCTTAATTTAACTATTCTATGATTCTATGATTCATACCCAGTGCAGCAGCCCAACGATGTAGCTGCAGGAACTGGTTAATCTGAGGTAAACAGAAGCGTGAATGTAGAGCAAGTAATCCTGTGGTCACTACCTGGGTGCTTGCTTTTCCCAGCAGTAAATGAAAAGTAGCTCATTTTGTTTCTCACTGCATGCAGAGTGGGCTTATGGCCAGCTAATGTGCTATACATCTAAGCCCAGGCTTGCCTCCAGGGCTCACAGCCCACATGATACATAAATAAATCACTGTGTCTATCTGACAAGTTTGTTTCAGGCTATGAAACTTCTCAATAGAAGATACATGTTTTACCAAGGAAGTGGGAAAGGTCCTAGGTGTTTTAATAGTGACCTGCTGGGTTGGACCAAGGGTCCATCCTGCCTGGGACTGCCACTGAAGGGGTCATGGAGACTGTGTGAGCCGGCATGCTGACTGCAGGCAGTTCCCTTGTGTTTCCCCACATTTGTAGCCACTGGGTTAGAAATGTGAAAAAGCACATCCTTGCCTATTTCTTTCAGCACCTGTGGGGAGCTGTTGACCATGACTTATTTTATCTGTTTTGAAGCTGCTGCTGCTTTCTTCCTCCAATGTCCTGTGGCAGCAAATGTTGTGGGCTTTATTTATTTATTATTTATACAGAACAGTGTAGCTTTGGCCTCCCTTGAAGATCAAGACTCTAGTTAATGCTCTTCTGATGTAATAGCTGTTGGTACCTTTCCCAATGGACAAAGCTGGCCACCAGCTCCCTCCCAGTCATTCTCTGGCTTTCTTTCATCTTTCCACAACAAAAGCAGGAACAAAACCCAACGGCAGGTTAGGGAGGGTTGCAGCATCTCCTGCTCAAAGACGGAGCTGCATGCCTGCTTAACAGAAGAAATTAAAAGCAGCACTCTTGATGTGCTCTGAGAGTCATCTTCCTTGATCTTATGGCCACTGGGTAATCAAGAACTTACTGACTGTCACAGCTGGAACAAAGCTATGAGAAAAAAAAAACCCTACACACATTCATTGTATGTATCAAAATCTTACCATCGCTACAGGAATTGATACATATATATAATCGTATATGTCTAGAACATGGCTTTGTGTGACAAAAGGTGAGCATAGGAAAAAATATGATTCCTTGATTCTAAATCCTTTAGGAAAGGGACTATGTATCCTTCTCTTTCTTCTATAGACAGCACGCGCCTTAAGTACGTAAGGTCTTACATAATGCAGCAGCCTGCTACAGTCAACAGGAACTTCATTTCCTATTAGCATCACACCAATCAAGTTTCATTAGCATGAACAATCACAGAAAGAAAATTTTAAAGCAATGCATGTAGTAGGAGAAACAGGATTTTAAGCTAGCGCTGCATCAAAGAGACTGCAGAAACAGCGCCATGCGATTCCCCTGACCCTTTAAACAAATAGCTCAAATAGCTCATAATAATAGATAGGTTTAATATTTGAAACAAAGAAACCAACGTAGAATTCTGAATAATGAATATGTTTCAGGAACCCTACTCTCCCCAGAGACGAGCAAAACTAACAGGTAAAATTGACCAGGCACACTACTGGGAATTCAGTGATTTCTGTTCTGCGGGAAGTGATGTAGGCAGATATCATCACACCGCAGATCCACTTAGCAACTTTCATAAATAATTTATACCTGCCAATTTCATTGCTGTCATTAGGATTTTGCCACTTTGTACTCAAATGGACTCACTGAATCAGCTGGAGTCAGTGACATTTTGCTGCTTGCTAGCACAAAAACTTATCAGTCCCTTTGACTGTAATTTTTATCACGGTCACAAGCATCTTTGGTTCTTCTGAACAGGAATAAAAGGATTCCAACTTGCAGTTAAAACTAGATGATTATTTTTTTCTTCTGTTGAGAGAAGCAGAGGAAACTGAAAATTTGTTTTTGTTGACATTTCCCTGATTTTTTTTTATCTTCCTTCTTTACAGAAAGCTTAGGATATACCAAGTGTTCAGTGAAAGCAGGTTTCTATTAAAAAAAAAATAAATTATAGAAACAAAAATATTCAAAAGACTATTTGTCTTCAGATCCCCCAGAGAAAATTTTGTTTTAATTTATTTGGCTGCAAGGGAACAGAAGCCCTGAAACTCCCTTGTTGGCTCCTTCCACTAGGGATGTCAGTAATATGGTTCCGATGAGATTTGCTGGCCAGTTCTGTAGATATCTGAAGTGAAGATTTTTTCTGAAAAAAAAGACCTCCAAGAAAACCCAACCCAAAACCCCAAAATCCCCAAAACCCCACAACCCCAACAAAAAAAAAACCAACAAACAGCTCTAGAGAGTAAGTTATGCTGCTCCTGTGCACCTCTTACTCTTTCTTTGCTTAGGGAAAGCTCCCTTTGAAAAGGCTGAAAATAGTGGGTGTTTTGTGCTGGCTGACACCAAACATAGTGTGACTCATGACTGGAGGTTGTTAGGACGCTTCACTGCAATCTCTTGGCCTGGGAGCCAGCTTGGAAACAGGACTGGCAATCACAGAACGTTTCTGTCCTATTTATGCTCTCCACATGGCTGCTACTTTTCACTCCTGCCCTAGAGGAATCTCACTGCCCATATATAAAACACACAGTTGATTTCTTTGACTTCACTTATTTACATTCTGACAAATAATTTTTAATCAGGCTATTTACTAGATTTATTTTTCCCAGAAATAGCATGGCATTAACTTGCGACAAATGACATTTCAGCTTGCAACATCTCTCACTTAAATTAGTTTCAAGTGATTCTGAGTAAATTTGTGATTATATTAAGCATGGGTCTTAAAAGAGTATTTTGCTATTCAGTATTTCATACAGTAATGAGGCTGAACTCCTTCTCATCTTACCTTTTTTTGGCAGTGTGCAATGAGTCTGGAATCTTCAAGGGCTAAACCATTAAGGTTTTGTAAAGAATTGCTAGAAGAGTTGAATCTTAAGAGTATTAAGAAGAAAAGATGATAGAAGCATGTCACAATAAATTCAGGTTCTTAAGGACCTGTTAAGGAGAGTGGGTGGGAAGATCCTTAGTAATCTTTATATATCTGACAGGTATCAGAGCAATGTGTATCAGTGTATCACTCAAGTGCACTTTAATCCTGCTTTGAAGTCTTAATAATCTGTAGGGTTTTATGCATTAAGTTGCTTCATCTGAATGCTAGTAAATAATGTTTAGAAAGCATAAAAATTCAGCAGTTTAAGAAGAAAACATTAAAAAAAGATAAAGCAATTGGCTGAGATAAAGTAGGGAGTTTCCAAATGAAAATACTTGTTTTCAGAAGACTGAAGAGGATATGACATCATTGTGTCTCCATTTCTCACCAGGTAGGCAAAAAGACACAGCCAAGAGAAGGCCACCACCTCTGGTTTAGGTGCTGCTTATGATCCTCATGTGGCTTCTGCCTGAGCCAGTACTAATCCTTGTCCTGCGGTCAGAGACTTTTTGCCCTGCTCTTGGCAGTGGACACTGGTTCATTCTTCAGTGGACATTCTTCTTACCATGGGCAAAAACCCTGGAGGAGGGCCAGCCCGGGAGCTTCTTACCATGAATATTGTGGGCAAGATCCCTGCAAAAATACTTGTGACAAAAAGCTGAAGCCAATGCTTGACGTACAGTTTGTGCTGGATGCTTCCCAGACAGGAAGACTGCCTGACTGCCTCTCTGGAGTGTAATGATGGTAAGTTGGCAACTTTCCCCAGCCCTCCAGGGTGGGCTTGATGGGCAATTCAAGCATGTTATTTTATACTGTCAACTTGCTTACCATCCTATCACTGGTAGAAAGCTCTCAGACTGCCTACTATGTGAACAGGGAGCTTTATTTAGTGCAGTCACATGGAAATGACAGGTCTTTCCCATTCCTGTGGTACTGCAGCTATTCTACTGACAAAAAAAAACAGCTAAGATAAATATTATTCAAGATACTGATATACTATTATACTAGCTTTCAGCTGTGTGCTAACACATATTTAAAGGCTTCTTAAAAAAAAATTATATTAAGAAGCAGCTGTAGCGTCTACCCCAAAATGTAAAAGTTCTCAGATCCCAAAAGATTGTGAGAAACCAGAGCGTTCTTTCAATGGCAATAAAGGCCTAGTTTGATTTTTATGGATTTTTTTATCATTTCAAAGTATTCAATGTTAACTTAAGTCAGATTTTCTATCTTTTCTCCAAAATCAAGGAATAAAATCTACTTTAAAACAGTGAAAAAGCAAGAAAAGTAAAATAAAGGCACAAGTCTCAACTGTTTCAATATTGTTGAGCTTAAAACATTAAATATTTCAAAGTATGATTTATGAAAGACAGAAATGCTATGCTGGTCTCTTTGGATAGAAAAAAAAAAAAGAAATCCCATTGAAAAATGGATATCTGACATTTAAAAAAAAAAAAAGCACTCATTCACAAAAGAAATAATGAATGTCAATTAACCATTATTATTCCAACTCCATGTGATTATTTCTTTGGTCTTGTTGGAGAAATTTGGGTTTTTCAAATGTACTGTTTTTACTAAATAATTGTATTTAATCTGAAAGAAACTGAAATAAGTACCAGGAGAAAAAAATAGGCTGTGGCAAAAAAATACATGATTTTGTTTTACTATGATTTCAGTTATTAGAAACCCTTGTTCCAGTCTTTATAATTTTTATTGATGAACCCATCTCTTTCTTTTAACAGTATAACAAAAAAACACATAATTTTAGACTTTAAAACTCTTACTTTACATTTATCTTTGGTTTGGTTTGCATTTGTCTTTGTTACTAAGTCACTTGCCTTGGACAAGCAATCTTCAATACAAGCTTTATAATTTATTGCTCATACAACTGGATTAAAAAAGCCTGTGAGGTTCAGGTTGTTCTATGTGTCTTCTCTAGGACTACCCTATATATATAAACACAGAAAATTTAGGCTGAATATGGTAATAAAAATTTGCATATCTTGACTTCTGTATTTAGCTACTAAAGGTTGGGAAGTTGTTTCCCAAGTTTTTGATTTTCTACATGATATGTATGGAAATTTCAGCTCTAATCTAGAAACTTACTTTATCAATACCCTGAGATTTAAGACTATAGAACAAAATCATAGCATAGTTAGGGTTGGGGTTAGAGTGCACAATGGACAGAGCCGATGAGAGGGGAGGCTGCAGCGCAGAGCTCGGGGCGTAGAGAGTGCCTGCGCTGGGCTCCTGAGGCGAGGGCGCGCAATGGGCAGGGCTGTGCTCGGTGCGCGCTGGTGGAGGTGCTGCTGCAGCGGGGCTGAGCTGCGGAGCACTGCCAGTAGCTGAAAGATGTCAGGGGAGCTGGGAAGGAGCTGGGCTGCTTGCTCCAGGCCAAAGCTGTGCAGGGGCCACAAGCGCCCATCATAGCACATACAGAAAAGGAGGAGGGCAGTAATCCAGGGAGCTGGGACAGTTAAAAGCAAGGGGCTTCTTCCAATACCAACATTCCCACCCAGAACTGCTCCGCAGCTCTGCAAGGGCTAACGAGGAAACGCATACCTCACTCTCTCCTCACGAGACCAGTGCAAGCACTCTCTACACCCCGAGCGGCAGCCTCCCCTCTCATCAGCTTTGTCTGGCGCCGACGCTGTCACCGCCGGGATAGCCAGAGAAGAACTCTCGGAACAAACCCCGACCCTGAGCCGAGCGCTCGCTCTCAGAAGCGGCTTTTCCCCGCTCAGGGCTGAGCCCCTCCCTCCTGGCACCGCCCCTTGTGAGTCCCTATTCAGCGCCGCTGCCGGCTCCTGGGTAAGGCCTGGCGGGGGGCCGAGGCGTTGTCGGTGACTCTCGCCGCTCGGAAGGGAGGCTCCTGGATGCGGAGTTTCCTTCCCTTTGCTGCGGTGTTGAAGGCTCCTCTCTGGAGCTGCTCGGCACGGCAGATGCTAAAACAACATTGAGATTTGTTTCCCGCTTACTTCATGCCAGTATTTTTTGATCTCTTCAGCTGTAGACCTCCCTTCTCTTGCCTGGGTCCAGCAAACGTCTTATTGGGAAGGCAATGGAGCTTATACGCTAGGAAGAAAGTTAGCACAGGAAGGCAGTTGGACAGCTGACAGGAAACTCCTGAAGCAGTCAGTAAGCTTTTTGTAATTCTCATCCAAACTTCTAAAAACCCGATAGGTATTGGCTTCCCAGTCAGAGGAAGCTAATCTATGGTCATGAACATTTTAAATTCCTTGCAAAGACTTCCAGATGATTCATGATACAGTAGGAATCTTACAGGAGGAGAGTGTTGGAAAGGAAAAATGAAGAGGAGGAGGCTATATTCCTGCCCTAGCTGTATTTTCTATGCCATTTGCCTCCCAAACTACTGCTACTTTTTGCTGTAAAATTGCTCATCCCCAACTGTTCAGTGTCCATGACATGGGAAATGCAGCTCTTCATAAACCAGAGAAAAGTGATCTTGTTGGCTGAATTCTGCTTTTTTCAAGGTGTCCAAATTGCAAATGAGCAGAGTTGCTTCCATTAAGTGTCTTTAATCATATGAGACTCAAAAAATGTTAGAAATGACAGATAAAGAAACAAAGGATTGAAATACTAAAGAATAAAAATACTGAACAAAAACCTATGATTAAGCCTTTTTTTTTTCTGACGAATGTCTTTGTGAACAGTAGCTTTTTTGCGGAACGTGATTGTACAACACAGGTTTCAGTGTTTTCAGATCTATAATCAAAAGCATTTTGAAGTACTGACAGAACTGGTTAAAAATATTTTTACTCAGCAGAAAAAAGTTAATGGCAATCAGACAACATCACAGAGATCTGAGTGCAGAGATTTCAGTCTTAAGCGTAGAAAAAAAGATCAGCGTATACATACAAATTGGGTTTTTTAAAACAAAATATTATTTTCCATTAATAAAACTGTTTTCAACCTTGTGACTTCTTAAACTGAAGAGCTATAAAGAAGAAACAACTTTAGCTAATCCATTGCATTCAGATATCTTGGAAAGCGATTGAATTTGGCATATTGATATACTTTAAAAAAAAAACAAAACACCACCAAAAAAAACCCTTACAGTTTCATCTTTTACTTTTTAAACTTTCTACCTTCAAGGCTTTATTGTATACCAGATTTAAATCTGACATTTAGAAAACTTCAGGAAAGCTCAGAAGTACCTGAGCTCTCAAGTCTGTGATACCCTTTAACAGCTGAGTCATTGTAGTCCATATCTGCATTAAAGAAAACAGAGCTGGGTAATTTGATGTTCTTGGACTTCAGATTTGTGGGATGCTATATCAGTATAATCACTGCACTGATATACACAAAATCTGCTGTCATTCCACAACGCCATTTCTGCCACACTAACATAATAACAAATGTGGTGATAGTGTGGTGCAATTTGAGTTACTTAGTATGGTATGAGTATATATAAACATATATACTAAGCTTTTTCCTACTTGAAAGAGATTACATTAAAATAGTAATATGCCAACCCATGCAAACTGTAAACTCGCTAAGCAAGTCATCAGCATGTTTTATCAGGCCTGCCTCTTCCTATGAGTCGTGCAATATTTTTTGCCCCTTTCAAAACCTGCTCACAGCCTTCAAATATTCATCCAGTGAGATCTCTATGACTGTCCACATGCCCTCTTATCCTGAGTCTGTTCTTACATTTGATTGCAGTCAGCATTTAACAAAGGAATCTGGCGCACACTTCCACAGCAGCAAATCCATCCCTATATTTTTATTTAAAGCTGTCCTTTATCCATTCCCACCTCTCAGCCACTAAGTGTTGGACTTACCCCATCCTGATGCTTTTGATTTGATGTGACAAGAGCCTCATGGTTTTCTACTTTGTTGTGACAACAGCCTCACGGTTTCCCATAGCTTCCAAGCAAGTATAGTTGGGAGGTATATATGTGTTTCTAGGTATGCAGTTGTTTTATAATTCTTTTTCATTCAGCTGATTTGTGACTTTGCAAATTGAAAAAATAATGCTTTGGTTGTCAACTTGTTTTTGCTTTAGAGAGGAAAAATGCTGTAAGAGAACTATGTTTGTTTGTGACTATTATTCTGGCTTCTGTCCCATTTTTATGTCCGACTTCATTATGTTTTGGAGAAATTATTTCTTTTGGTATATCTGCGTAACCATCCATCTGCAAAACTAGCATTTAAGCAGAGGAAATATTGAACAAAAAGGTGTTTGTTGTTGTTGTTTGGTTGGTTTTTTTTAATTATTATTATTATTTTGTTTTTTTTAATTTATTTAACATCTCACTAGCTTTCCAACAAAAAGATTGTAGATTTGAGTTTCCTTGTTTACAAGCAAAGGTGATAATTTTCCACACTGCTATAACTCAGCTGGAAAGAATATTCCTGTATAGTAAAAACAATGTGCCTGTGTCTTGTTTTAATCCCAGCCGGTAACTAAGCCGAAACAAGCACAGTACCAGCTGCTAGGAAGAAAATTAACTCTATCCCAGCTGAAGCCAAGACAACATGCAAATTGGGAGACAGAGGAAAAAAGTGATCTCAATGACTTCATGCCAGACACTGTCTTACTGCATACCTCAGTTTCCCTAACTACCTAAATGTAACGTGGTTTTCCCTCTTTGCGAATACTGCTAATATCAAGGCTTAAAAACTCATAAATCCATGGCTTGGAAAGCACTGTCACAGAAGTGTACGTTTTCTTGAACTTGAACCTTTCAGAAGCTGAATAATTTGTCCTTCTTAGTTACAAATTGCAGAAATAAAAGGAATGCTACTTCTATTATTTTTAAATCATCTATTTCAGCTCAGAAAACATCTTTCCTGTTCACACTTGACCATTATATCTGCCCTTCACCTGCAGATTTTTCTGTTTGTTCCTGTGGTAATTGCAATACCCAGTGTACATGTGCATCTCGGATCACTGTGCAGCTGATACCACAGTGGGTAGCAGAGAGGTAAGAGGCTTCCCTGTGTAGCAGATTGATCTTTTGCTGGTCTGTTGGTTACTATATTGGCATGGTTTACAAAAGTACAAAAAGTTTTTAAAGATTACCAGAATCAATTATTCTTTTTACAAACAGTGTCATGGCCTTAATAAAAAAACCCTGAACAAACAAAAAAACCCTCACCTAACCAAAAATAACCCCACAAATGATGATTGAGGTGCGATAAGAAAGACTTGCTTTTAGCCTGTCATGATCATCTGTGGCTGGAAGCCTGTCTGTCTAATGGCAGAATATATGAGCAACACAATGCTTATTCCGGCTGCCATTTGAAGTTGCATTTACTTGAATAAAGATAAGTCAAATACAGATTACCAGCTGTTTGACACTTCCTTCACTAACAAAGAATTGGATCCCCCAGTAATTACTTGCACTGTGACTTTTATGAGCCATTTGTCAGGCCGAAAATTTGGATTAGCATCACATTTATAAGAGCTAAAGGGTTTACCTGAAATGTAGGACATATGCTGGATGTGCTCATAGGCATTAACAATGAAGCAAAAATCCAGGTCCCACAGAAGCAAGTAGAAAAACCTCCACTAATGTCATTAGAAGTTGGACTGAACTGTTAAAAAATTTCCTTAGTAAAACCAGGACATTTCTAGTTATGCCTACAAGGAACAATGCCTCTGGAAGTTTTCTCCCCAAAAAATGGTGATGAAACATTTGGAGATTTTGTCTTTTCATTTGTCCTGGGTTCAGCAGTAGCAGTCATTTTTCTCCTTCCTTAGTAGCTGGTGCAGTGCTGTGGTTTTGACTTTCAGCCTGGGAACAGAGTTGTTGCTGTAGTTGTTGCTCAGTAACATTTACTCTGGCCAAGCACTTTCTGCGTCTTATGCTCTGCCAGGGAGGAGAGGAAGCCGGGAGGAAGCAGAGACAGGACACCTGACCCAAACTAACCAAAGAAGTATTCCATACCACAGCACGTCATG
>WYDI02042115.1:0-32387 GCA_009867235.2 Psittacus erithacus
GGAACAAGCAGGTTACATGCTTTTCTAATTTACAACTAAGCTTAAACCACGACACTCTTCTGTCTGGGAAACTTTTACATCTACACTGTACAGATTTGGAAGAATCTGAAGTCACCACTCTGAAACTGACTGTATTATGAAATATCTCTGTATCTCCTTTTGCAGTCAATAATTATATTTACCCACTGGTCTAGAAAAATGAGCTGTTCTGAATTTCACTTTGAAGCTGCAAATACGTTAAAGAAATGTCTAGGCTAAGGAAGACCTGGTTTGCTGTTTCTTAAAGAGGAGTTTGTGAAGGGAGGTTTCCCCAGCACAACAAAAACTGAGACATGGCAAAAACTTCCTTTCACAAACACTGTGCAGACACATAAACAGGAAGACCTCTTTATTAAAAGAGCTCTAAAATTAAACTGCTCAGATGGAGACTGCATTTTTCCAAAGAATCCGATCAAAAATTCAAAACACATCTTCAGTTTATTTTCTGTCAACCTACATATTTTATGCTCTTTCAGATAAAAAAAGCAAAGGTGTTTTCAGAATCACTGCACAAAGCTTTGCTACCATGTACCTATACATCTTACAACTGTTGTGCATCCCTGAAGAGTTAAAAGTATATAAATGGATCGCATGTTTATAATGCTGCAGAGGAAACTCTGACAAATCCAGACAAAGTATCAACTTTAAACATTCTTAGAAAATTCTTTTTTTGCGCATTTTTTGTGAACAGTCAACAGGTTTGCTTTTATAAATGTTTCCATTGTGTAAAATTCAGAGTTTGCTACTGATGGCACGTGTTGTAGCTTCCTTGTTTGGATCTCTTGGATCTGGCATAACAATGCTTTCACATATTTCAATACACTTCATAACCTCTTTGTAACACCAATAAGAATTAATAGTATTGACCTTTATGAAGTACTTTGACTTCTGCAAAGGCATGAAGATTTTTCTCTACAGGAGTCCCATGTACTGCTTGTACACCACTAAAAGGAGATTTATTTTAGCTTCTTCACATGAGCTGAATTTCACACCAAATTAATTTTATTAACTTATAACATTAATTTTATTTCTTGTTCAAATGAAATTTAATGTCTCTCCTTTCCGTGGCATAGACTGTAACAACTTCAGTCACACAAGCTGTACTCTACTGTGTTTTGGTTTGGGCATGAGCATATTTGTATTTTAGCTACTAAGCAACTGCTTGCAAGCCTCTAAACAACAACATACCTAATATGTTGTTGATCTTTGTTTGGGAAAAACCTTATCAAAAAGCTGAAATGAATCAGTGTCATCTTCACCAGGACTTTTTTACATTTTTTCTTTTTTGTGCAGCTTCAGTTGCTTAATTTATTTATTTAATTTTTTTTTTGGTTAAGTTGATCACTATATATGTCATAGAATCACAGAACCATAGAATAGTTAGGGTTGAAAAGGACCTTAAGATCATCTAGTTCCAACCCCTCTTAGCTTGAAATGTGGAGGAGAAACATCAAGAGATCCGTGTGCAAGTTGCAATCTTCAAGGAGAACCTTAGGAAAAACAGCTGTCTTCACTCTCTTCCCCTTTGTCAAGATCCGCACCCAAAAAGGAGGGGAAAAGCTCCTTTTTGGAAGCAGGTCTTGACACCCTTCCCTCTCTTTCCATCTCTTCGCTGCTCCATTCTGCTCACACTCCTGCTCTCTCTCCTCTACTTTTTGACCTTTCAGGAGCCACAATTTCTTGTATTGCAGAAATCTTTTAAATTTACCTTTTTTCAAGAGCCCAAGTCTGACATGTCCATGCTTTACAGTCTTAATTGTCACAATTTTATACGCTATTTTTAAACTGAAAGTTTTATTGAAAGTATTTTTAAAAATGGTTTGGTCTTATTAAGTGTAGTGATTAGTGGCATCTTTCAAATAGGGATTTTATTATTTACTGGGGACACAAACTGGTGTTTTATGGAAGTTTCACCAAAGAAACACAGTTCAGAAGTGAGAGGTAATACGCAGGTGGCTTTAAGACCAGAGCACAGACTGCATGAATACTGAAGACACATAAACATGTAAGCACTGTAGAAATGTCTTCTTACCAATCGGGATTTGTTTATGATTCGCACCTGAAAGAATGGAGAAGAAAAAAAAGCAGTGTCCTGGAAACAAAAAAATACAAAGTAGCATGTACAATATAAATATCAGACTTGAACCACATATAAGGAAAACTAAAGTAAGCAATATCTTTTGGCTGAAACAGAGAAACATTAATGACATTTACACGTCTTTCCTAACTGCAATTTCGGCTGCCATTTGGATAGAGCCACATCTGGGCAAAACCAAGGTAGGTGTTCAGTCATACATACGAACACTCATAAACAAGTTAGGATGGGAACGGGACACTTTACTCAAAACTGCAGTAAAGTGAGATATCTGCACAAGGACTACCTATGTATATTGCATTAAATATGCTAGGAACATTCTCTGGCACTGAAACTGACTGGCTTGAAACAGCCCATATCCATCCCATTACCTATCTTGTTCTCCAAGACAGAGACAACCTAGTCTCTTCTTTCCAATAAATCTCCAAACATGCTCAGGAAATAAAACGCAAGCTGGCCTGGGCCCAAAAGTGTGCCAGGAATCATTCTAAAATTTAGTAGCAGAGATGATTTTAATCCAGTGCCTGTGGGTGTCTCCAGACGCTATTTTCTGTACCGATAAAAACACAGCCAAAATGTCTGGTTCATATTTCTCAGGTCTTCTGTGCAAATAGTTATAAGTTCTTTTAGATGAAGTGACTGGAAATTGGACTTAGAAAATTTTTTTTATACACATTCCAAGAATACTACAATAAAGAAATAGACTGCTGAGTATAGAATGTTAGCCTAATAATAATAGCTCTGGGTTTTGTGTCCTCCACAGAATACTTAGAAATAGCCCTTAGACCTAGTAGTCTGCGTGTCAGAAACTGAAAAGCACTGCTTCAAAATAATCTGACATTAGCATACAGACTGATGAGAAGGGAATGATATATTCCTTTTATGAGAGAGGATTAACTGGAAAACTACTGTACATGTTCCCCAGTTGCCCAAACTGGGATTCAATACTGAAGTAATGACTTGATGCTGCTTTGCATGCTGTGCCATACTTTAGAAAATGGCTAGTTGCAAAAAATATGGCAAGGAGAAGCTGGCTTTGCTTTCACATGCAAAAAGAACGTAAGTGCTAGACAGCAAAAGTTTCTTATTTACAAAGAAGGACATAATTTCTTTGTTGTAACCATAGCTATTGCCTCATACTAAACAGAATAAATTTGCATGCAGTGGTAGTTACTTTTTATTTATTTCTTTTTAAATCAGGTTTCAGAACCTTAGCTGGAGCAAAGTTTAGCCTTTTTCAAAATCTGCACACAAAATGGACTGTTTCATAGCTGCCTGTCTGAAAGGCAAAAAAAAAGCAAGGAAAACAATCCAAATTTTTGTGAAGGAAAGAAGCAGAAGATCCAGATCCAGCAACATGCAGGGTTTCTTCATTGACATTTGCGTAGCTAGACCAAAATCAGTATTGTCTAATTATATATTTCTCATTAATATGAGGCCTGAACTTAACACCTTTGCACCCTGAACTTGCTAGAGTCAAAGATTCACAGGGGAACTGAACTTCAAAATTCAATACTCTGAAGCACTGCAATTAACAGCCTTAAATTAAATGTGCATCTCCCACTTTACCTCCTAAGCAGGACATCCATGGAGTTGGGAAACATTCTGCTTCATTGATGAGTATCAAAATTAGGAGGCACATTTAGTCCTCAGAGATTATGCAGCTCTAAAAATCTTTGCTTATTCCTATTCTATAGCTGTTTCTGAAATTTCAGCAATGCATTTGCACTCATCTTCATGCAAACCATGCTGCTCCTTAGGATAACAAGACTGAGCCTTTGACCAACAGCAGGTTGTTTTATATGCTAAAATGCTTGGCTTGAATGACTCGTGCATTTTTTTATAGGCAGATTTGTAGGGATGACAGAGTGAAAGGGCTGGCCCCTTTCTGGGAACTGCTTGGACAAGAATGCCATACATATTCAGCTTTTCTACCTGCCGCAGAGCCTCCTGTCAGAAAGGAGAGATGCTGGTGTGGGCCACTGTTAGGGACAGAAATATTTTAGAGGCTTCACTTTAGTATCTTAAAAGTATCACTGCCATGTACACAAAATATGTTATAATCTTTTTGCGCGTGTGTGTGTACAGAGACATAGCAATCATAGCACTTAGTTTCACATTTGTTTACTCAAACTGTGTTACACTACAGCATTTGGTTGTGATATCCCCAGACTCGGCTTACTCCTTCACAGGAGGCAGAATGCCCTGGAATAGCAGGGACCAGCAGTGCAGATGTTCAAACAACCTTGCTCTGAGCTGAGGCCCAGAACACTGCAGCACAGCAAACAAAACTGGATAAGCCAGGGATCTGAGGTTCAGCCCAACTGTTTATTAGGCAGTTGAATATGAGGTGTCAAAAGATTAAAGCTGTGGTATGCTGATGTACTTTTGCACCTTGCTGAAATACAGGCTTCATCCCATTATGGAACGCAGAGTGAAAAAAAGAGAAAAAAACTCAAAAAAGCCCCAAAACCCCCTGACCTTACGGAAATGAGCATAGCACATCACCTGTGTCCACTTCATGTTGCTCTTTCCAGAAGAAATACATACTTATACATGAAGAAAGACGCTTTCAGTACAGAACCCCCACCTGGGTTATTACCCCTCAGAGTTGACGGTATGTGTCACTCTAGCCTCAGGAATCTTACTGAACCTTTCATAAGGTCATAAGGGAGATTTTTGTGGAAAAATAAAATGTTAAGGTCCAGGTTGCCTTTACTGCATACTGACTATTAATGGAGCATTCCAGGCTGTACAGCATGTTACTGTGTTTGGCCTCACCTCTGGCAATGTCACATGCCTCAGAACAGCAATTCACACAGACTGGGTGTAACAAAACCTTGCACAAAGTACCGATGTGGCTGCTTGACTGCAGTTCATGGAGCTACACATCACCACCTTTGCTGCATGACACAGATGGGCACACTGCTACATCTTGGACTGCAGCAGCAGGATTCTCTGGTCAAGAAAATACATACAGAAGGCATTTGTTGACTTTGAAACTCTTCTTTTAACATCTATACCAAGATCCATCTTCAATATTGGTATTACGCAAGCTCTCAGTTACCCAGGTATAAATCTAACGCACACAATCCCTCACTATCAACAGTATGATTCAGACCCTGAATTTCTTTAGAAAGTGTCATTAGTTCTTTCTGAAACACTATTAACTAAACCTGTAATAAATTAACTAAATTATATAAACACTAACTTCAAAAATGTATTTATTTATATGAGAGGTTTTTTCTCTGCATAATTAGTTCTTTCTTTAAGGAAAGCATTTGATAAAACTGACTTGTGAAAAGCGATGTTGTTTGGGTATAATACAGAGATCATTTCCTATCAAATCTTACATAAAGTCAGTAGGAATTAAACTGAATTTAAGAGTTATGAAAACAATTTCCCAGTTTGTACAAATATTTATCACCTTTTTTGTTTGTCTCTATTGAGGAAAATATGTGACCTTAAAAAGAGGAAAACCAGCTCAGGAACAATTTGAGGATCTGAACCTACAGCTCAGATCCACAAAACACTTTGACACCTGTACCCCACTGATTTAAGTTGAACTCCTGTGTGAAAATATCTCTGTACATACTTTGTGTCTTCCTACATAAAAATGTTTTGTCATTGTGGAAGTATCCTACATAAAAATGTTTTGTCATTGTGGAGGTATTCCCCAGAAGTTTAAAGTCTGGTGACATACTGTGGAACAGAAAAAAGCAGGCAGTTCTTGTCCTGATCACAGCTGGTACGGCTCTATCAGTTTCAGTGTAACTTCAATGACTTAATACTTCTTGGACTTTTCCCTTTAAAAAGTATGGAAGATCAGAAAAAAACCCATTTGGATTCTATTAAAAAGCCAGCAATGGAATTAATAAATTCACACTAATACAGAGCTGTTGACTTCAACGGAAAGAACTGCACCTTTTCAATCTTTTCGTTAGCCCTCCAACTCGAGACTGAATGACATATGCCGACATTTAAGACATGTAACGGTAGTGTTCTGAAACCAATGCCTTCTCAAGCTAACTGCAGAGCACCAAAAATTGGTTAAATAGTTAATGAATTAAGAAAAGAAAAAGACTTGTGCCACTGGGAAATATCCTAAGCCGAGGCAAACTTTTCAGGAGCGTGTGCTGTGGTTTGTATGGGTGGAAACTCTTCCACCATGAGCCCGATGTTTGTGAAGCTGTTTCCTGCATAACACCTCTGAGCTGCCGCCACCTCCCATGCAGAAGGACCTTTAACAATCCCCCAGCTCTGTGATTCCTTGCCTGCTCACCTTGTCCTTGCTGTCCTAACCTCACCCTGGCCAAGCTCCAGTGGGAATGGCAGGCTAAGATTTGTGACCTGCCACTGTCATTAAAGCTTAGGGGCCTGACCCTTCCTCTTAGTTTACCAAAGGAAATTACTTCTTACTTATTCGCTGTACCTGCAAAGAAGAGTGACAGAGAAGAGAATAATAAATGGATATGCTCTCAAATCATACGGACACAGATTCATTTATGCAGCTGGCAAGTACCTAAATCCACCAGGACTCTAAATGAGTTTATGCTTCTCATCAAAGCTTTTGCACAGACCTGTGGATTAGTCATGCTCTAAATGAATAGCTCACTCAACGCTACAAGCCCTACCTGGCTACTTTCTAGTTAAAAAATGTTTGTATGGTAACAGGGATAGAGGGTGAGTCAGATGCTGAGTTATTAAGTCCATAGAAAGGAAGCCCTTGCCATGAGCTCAAGATCAGCAGGGCTGCATTAGTTAGCTAGGATTATCCATACCTATATCTACACTGTATCAGGAAGCAGAGTCACATTCAAAAGGCTGGCTGTACTTTGAAATGGTGGGCTGATCTTACACCTGCCTAAATTCCCCGCTTTCCTACCTTTTTCCCCCTGCATCATTATAAATGGTAAATTAACATGCCGTGAACTAACTTTGGTGTTTAGAGCTTCAAGCACGGTTTCTCTCAACAAGTCTTCCATATTCCCACGCAGAAACGTTTTCACTTGCTCTTAAGGAAACTGAATAGTTTGTTGCTTATTCAAAAATGTGTTTACCTTCCTGTCCATTCAGACTGGACTTGGAAGACAAGTCTTGCTCAAAACATATATTACAGTCCACCCCCTGATACCATAACACTTAATATTCTTTCCTCAGATCATAAAGTCTGGCCAGTCTCAGATGGCGAGAAAGCTTTGGGAGAAAAGCATTATACAGTCTCTGTAGCAAAAGAGAAACTTGAAAGGAAAGTTTGATGATGGTAAAATACTGAGAAATACCTGCGAAGGGGGAAAGCTTGAGTACCTGTAAAGTCAAGATTCTGTTCTAAGGAGGGAGAGAAATGTATTTGAGAAAAAAATATCCAGAACACAAGAAAAGTCAAGGACAGAATACCCAAAAAGACAGAAGGGAAAAGGGATTACAGCTGAAAGGAACACAGCCAGGAATTAATTTTATGGAAAGTGGCACCAGAACAAGGTATCTGGATAGCATGCATAAAAAAATGGATAGTTCACCATTCTGGGACTGAAACTAGGCATAAAATCAAAGATTTGTTTGGCTGTGAGGGGTGTGATGCACAGACCTATAGATTAGAAGATTACTTGGCTGTACCCACACTGTTGCTAAAGAGAAGCCTAGAGATGAGGGAAGGACACAGTGTGCTCCTTCACCTCCATCCCCATAGCTACTTCACAGACTGCCTTTGACTGCTTCTGGGCCTGTGGGGTGGTGAAGTACAAGGAGATAGAATGTATGTGTGCACATGGGATACCAGCTACATTGGGGCATTGCCCACTGGGGCCAGGCAGCTGAGCTGCTGCCTGAGGTATCTGCATACTTGGAGAATCAGGTCTCAGAGCAGGTCTCAAGAGACAGCAGAAGCAAATTCACCACGGCTCCAGGGTCTGGAGGTTTGAATGTTAGCTTTAGCTAACCAGCAGTTCCCTCCACACTTTTTTGGAGCATTGATTAAAATACTAATGAGGGTAGCATGAACCGTGAGAAAACAGACTGTGTGAAAAGCAAATGTGACTTGAGAAGAGTGCATGAAAGCAAAAAGCTGTACTTGTAACCAATCACTCAGACAGCAATACTGTCTCCATGGAGTGTGAGCAGAATACAAAATTCTATATGTAAAGTTAATTCTGGCTTCCTGTCATATCACAAAAATGCCTGTTGTCAGTAGTCATAAGTAGTGATAAGGAAAACTTAGATGGTTCTAGCATATTTAATGTCTCATTTTTGTATGTACCCGAACTGTGAAGTTTTACGCCAGTTACTAATCACTTAGCCAGCAGCACCAGACTCCTTATTCCCTGAAGTCTGTTCTCAGTTAATTGCACTCAAAAGTATGGCAAATTTAGAATTATTATTCTCTAACAAATTCTTGCAACTCCCTGGCCGCGAAGCTGATATAACAGCCAGGCAATACAAGCTACAGTATCACCTCACCTTACCCCGCATACTGGTCTAATACTTTAATGTGGGGTTTTTTTTAACTGTCAGCTACTGACTGTGAAAAGGAAGGACCAATAAAATATACATATGTATATATAAATTTAAAAGTGATCACTTCCAAAATCAGGATGAAATTTGGTGCTACAGTTTTCTTAGCACTCTAGTCTACTGGATACATGATATGAATCCAAACAGACGGCACATTCCAGCAGAAGCTGTGCCCAAGCAGGGCAGCTAGCAGTAATAAGTGATTAACTCTGTTTCTTTTTGAAAGCAATGCATTAGCTCTACATTTTGGAACTGGCTGTTTCCATTAAGCATTGTTGTCATGGATTGTTCTTAATAGCCAGCCTGAAAAAAAAACATAGTTATCTGTTTCAAAGTGTGCCTTTGGGGCCAGATTCGCAGTCGGAAGTGCTCTACTGATTTCTGTAGGCTTGTACTGCTTTGCTCTGGTGTTTACATACAATCTCATTCTGATTTAAATGATCTGAAGGAAACAGTGGCAGTCATTATAGCAGCAGAGTTCTCTTTAGTGCTCTCAGTATTTTTCTGTCAGAGGTTAGATAGCTTTGCTGCTTGGCTGAGTTGCAAAATCTGGGTTTGCTTAAGTTCCGTATTTCTTTGTGAAGAACAGTGACAGTGCCTTTTACATCTAAGGTAAAAAAACCAAAAAACAAAAAAAGGTTTTAAGAGACCAATTTTACCCCTCAGATAGGGTCTCCAAATGACATCACCTCTGAATATACGCAGGGCCCCAACAATCTCACTGAAGTAAATGAAAAGATTCAACTCCTCAGCAAACTGGCTCAGGACCTACTCCCACTGCACACTATGATGAAAAGTGTGCAGTTTGTTTTGCTGGCTCTATCTCAAGGAAAGATGTTTTCCCTGAAGGGTGTCACGAACACCAGCTCTCACTGTCAATAGCAAACGTGAGCTTGCAGTCTTGCCAGAAGTGATCAGCTTTTAACAGGTTCAATCATACTGTAAAGTCTAAGTTGAATGATTTCACTCTAACTTCTTTTCACAAAGTTGGGAAGACTGGAGACAGTGGACAACTCTGTGTCAGAGAAGACTTCTATTTCAAAGGCTTCTGTTAAAAAATGAAACCCAAATATTATAACCTCAAAAGTGTAACTGCAGCTACACACAAGCAAAAATGGTCAGAAAATGGCAGCAGCCATGGTTACACACACACCATCACAACATAGTGAACACTGCCACAAAAAGTTCAGTTATAGCCCCACATAATGCAAGTCTCTGAAGCAAACCTAAGGAAAGGCAAATCACCGCAAGTCCAAATCAACAAGGCACTCAGTGCCACATGAAAACTTGTGCTCTCCACAGGAGGAGATTGAGTGTTCTGCAGGTACACCCTCAATTTTAGAGCCACATCTTGAGAAACAAAGTGAATAAATGTGTCGCTTAAGCAAAAAGTTTGCAAACTACCACAGGACAGGTGAAAAAGCAAGCGAACAGAGGAAAAAACCTCACTATTGCCCATTTCATAACAAATGATCCCACTAATGAGGAGCGCTAAATAATTCTATTTGGCTCCGCTAATTCACATTCACGTGCATCATGCATGTGATAACCATGGTGAGCCAGTGTCCTTAGTCTTGAATGGATTGCCTACAGGCTTTGACTCACGTCTGACACTACTGTCTCTTTAATAGCTTTCAAGAATAAATCAGGGCATTTACAGATTATCTGTTTTATAGGACATCTTTCAGAAATGCATGCTGCAATAACCCACAGAGCTTGCTGCTGAGCAATAACATACAGTCTGTAGACTTTCAGTCAGCACACACAGGCATACTCTTACTTGCCAATGCACAAGGCTTGCTGAGTCCCAGGTCCTCCACAGACTGCCTGGGTGTTGGGAAATCCCAGATGGGCATGCTGCCAACCCAAGAGCAGGCAGTCAAGGCCTTTCTCTGACTGTATTTTGCCCCTGAGGGCCATGACACAGCTGCACCCTGGCAGCCAGGACATCAGCCAGTTACCAGACACATCCTGTTCTCTGCTGACAGCTCCCAGCTACTTTGGATGCAGCTGTTTGGCTTTGGGACCATGCCTCGCTCAGGGGTGGATCTGAAGACAGACAACTGTATGTCTGCTTTCACTGTATAGAGAAGTTTTAGCTTTTCTGTTTCAGTTCACATGGGTTAAAATACAGATAAAAGAAGTTTCCTGCTTTCCCTGGGTGTTCTGAGGCAAACCACATGAAATCTTGGATGTAATCTGCTTATGAGGAATAGGCTGCTGATGGCACAGCTGAGTCAAGGAGAATATTTTAGTGGTGTCCTGAGGTAAGTGTTCAAACTGCTGTGAAGTATGGAGCTGTGCAGTTTTGCTCATGTGAAAAGGCAGGGGGGATTGTTCTCCAGGGATGAGTCACCAGGACCAGCAGGAATCTTTTATTTAATTCAGAAGACCTCAAACCCCTCAAGAGACTTAACTGGCAAAGAAAATAATTGGTAAAACTCCCCAGTTTTGCTGTCGTAGTCTGGCCACAGCATAATGCAGTCTGGGTGCAGAACACTACAAATCACAAGTTTGCTTCTTGCCGTAATTCTTTGGGGTATAACATAGCATCAGAGGTCCCAATTATACCCTGAGAGAGTAGTTTACTGACGAGTCAGAAAGGAGACCAGAGAACAAGGCTGAGGCTATTTAGTTTTTACTACTTGGGAAAAATGACATCTATTACATGTGGCTCCTAGGAAGAGAGTAACTGATCAGAAAGAGTGTCTAAGGTTTAGCCTCCCTATGACTTCGTTTACTTTTTAAAATGCAATCCAGTCCTAGAGAGCATTCTGCAAGAAGGAAAACTAGCATCCTCACCAACTAACAAGGATTATTTACTCTGGGCTTGCTGCAGGTCAGACAATTGATTGGATTTAAGTAATTAGTTGACTCACGTGGCCAAATTCAGAAGGGATGCAAACATGGATTGAAGCAAGTCAGTGTTTTCAGATCTCATAATCTACAAGCCTACAAAAGGAATGCAATAAAAGGAATATAGCCAGGAAACAAACAAAAGAAATCCTATCAGGAAACTTTAAGATAACATATAAAAAAATAACTTTTCCTTCTGACCATTTGCTCAAACCTAAACTTATCTCATGAGTGGTGCATTAATTGTAACTACTTAAGAGTCCCTTACTTGCAGTGCTAATCTCTGAGTTTGGGTCCATTTTGGATGGGATTCTTGTCCCACTTCAGACATCTAAATTTTTTGCCAAAGTCTAAACTAGTTGCCTAAACACAGCTACCAACCAGTGCAGGGTAATGGGCACTTCTAGCAGATGATTTATCTCAACTATTTGCAACACCTGTTTTAGAACAGGGTGAATCACCTTCTGGAGGCCTAGAATCAGAAATATTGAATTGTTTGTTTTGATAATTTCAAATTGTCACACTTCGCCAAAAAATGCTGTCTCAGAAAGTTAAAAGCATTTTAATAGCACCGGACAAATACAAAATATTAAAATAATATGAATTATAATAGAGATGAACAATACAGTCTATGCAGCAAATAGAATAAAACTATATTAAGTGAAAGAATCATGTCATAGTGAAATTAGTTTTTCTCTGCTACACATTCTGAAGAACAGAGAACATTATTTTTGATACTTGTTTGAAAAATTTACCAAAAGCAAAAAAACTCAAACAAAATTGTATTTCTAAGTGCAAATTTTCCTTGTTTCTCTTTTAAAGGTTTCGGCTATAGCTCATAGTAAGCCTCCTCATTACATGGATTGCAGCTGTTATACCGTCTTCCCACCCAGTCTTTGGTGAATTGTACTGTCTCAGTAAAACTCCATTTGGTGCATGTTTCAGCTCTAACTACTTCCACAAGCTGTTGAAATACTTTTGCATCTGCCATCCCTGTAAGCAGGAAATCACACTCTGCGCATGAAACATCATTATTTTGAGAAGTGAATAGTACAAGACCTCAAATGGTCTGAAAGTGTTTCCAACTTTAGAAAGCGCTAAGTACAGATCAACAAGTTCCTCCTTTACATTTGTCCTGTAACAGAGTGTGACTGCTCTCTGCAAGATTTTGACTTTGTTAATGACACTGCAATGCCAAGAAGAAATGCATTCTTTGCTTCTTTGGACTTTGTATAAACGTAGGTTACCTGACCTTTCGACCAATCCATCGAGTTTTTCTTCTCATTTTAATGCTTACTATTAATGACATTTGTTTGTGTAACAAACATTATTACAAAATAACAAGAAAATTCAGACCTCCAAGGCTGACTCTGCTCCAAATTAGATGTAAGCCTTTATGTGATTGAATTTTATGCTTTCTACATATTATTAAAGCTCTAAATATGGAATTTCCAGCCAAAGACTCCCTATATGACTTTATTGTTCAACTGAACTTTGGACCTGATTAACCAAAGAAGTTGACTTAATATTTTTACTTTTTGTCTTAATCCTTTCTCCTATTTTATTCCCTTTACCCCATGTCTTTCTTATCATACAGCTGTTTCTACCTATGACAGACAAAAGACAACAGATCGTAATTCAAATATAACTCAAATTCTTAAAAGTGAGGCTAAAATATAAAAGTATTCTAGAAGATATATAGACACATACACATATATATAAAATAAAATTGGTTTTATTCATTATCCTAACATTGAAGGACTACGGCTGCCAGTACTCAATTCTGCAAGATAAATGAGGAGAAAATGTTAATATTTTTAGCAATGTTGACAAGATTGTTAACAGTAAATGAGGGACTGGTGGTCCGGAAAATAGTACAGCTGTACTCTTGGACCTCTGGGATGTTATCTTGGCTGTCGGACATTGTTTAACTAACATTTTGTATGTAACTGTGAAAAATAATAAAAATTCATTCTACAAACTACAGCTAATGCCTAGTGATTTATTCTGTCATGGAAACCATATATGGCCTCTGACTTCAGAGCAGTGTTTGCATAATGTTCCTATGAAAATTAATAATGGAGAAAAAGGATAAGGTGAAGGTAAGACCGCTGAGTTTGAGCTGAAGTCAGACCAACAAGCTGAGAGACAGGGCCACGAGCATGACTCATTGTCCTTGGAGGCACGTTGGTGGACCCCGTATGCCCCCTGCCTGCACAATTCCCTGTGCATAGCCCTGAAGGTGCTCAGCATGGAGGGGAATACATGGCAAGACAAATCCCAGAGCAGCCAGTCCAGAACAGAAAACTGTTTTCAAGCAGGTCTGATGAAAACCAATTATTTTCTGTTGGAAGCAGACACCTGGTGTGAGAAAGTTCATTAAACAGAAAGTACTCCACATAAAACAGAGGTGGGATGGTCTGAAATAACTCCCTGAACATGTGTGTAAACCTGAGATATTGCCTTTGATGAGGACTTCTTTCAAGCTACCAGGACATAAAGCTGTGTGCAGTGATGGGGATGAACAAAATTTAAAAATTGTGCTAGAAAAAAAATATAACCCTTTACAACTTCCAGCTGCATGTCCTGTTTTATCCATTTTTACCATTTAGCATTACATGCTAAATGGCTAAAACAACAATGGAGGTAGAGACATCTAACTTAGCTACCTAAATGCCATGCCCTCATCCCATGAATAAGTAATATACATTAAGTGCTCATCTGAGTCAGGATGAAGTTTGCATTCCCAAGTGTCACAACAATTCTGTCTTTGGCCTTACATCTTTTACGTTAAATGTATTATTGAGAAATTAAATTCTACTGTAGATCTGAAGAATGTCTTAGATGACCCTGAGCTTGCCCTTTTCTTTCAGCTACATCAGATGTTCTTATAAGAGACATTACCTTTTCTCACCAAGCTTTTCTTCTCTTATTATTCTTAGACCATTATAGCTACAAGAGCACTACCACTAGTTTCAATTATTTCAGACAGCATGAAACAGCTTTCATGGGACTGAGAAAAAGCTTCACTCAGAATAGCCTATGGTCCAGCCATTATGATGGTCTTCTGGGACATGGAGGGGATGGGTTGAATCCCATTAAGTAGAGGACACCATTGAATCTGCCTTTCCTGCAGCCTGGGTGAGTACTTTAATCATGAGTTATTGGATAAAAGGTTAGGGAACAACCACCATTCGCTTCTCCGGATGCATTTTGTGCAAAATTAATAATAGCACCTTATACAGTACAGCTTCAGTGTTGTGAGTCCCACTGGGGCTCAAGCTGTAAGTACTGGACAGTTTAAGACCACCTCTGTTCATTACAGTTCCTATTGGCTAGCTTAAGTAGCTCAGCACAGTTTGCAAATCTCATTATTAGGCAGTTATGTCTCCTGAAGCACTGTACAGAAACTGGGCACCAAATGGAGGCCAGTGATCTAAAAATTTAGTCCCTAAATGACTAACTAGAAAGGCTGAGACTCAAGTCTCCAGAAATCTTGAATTATGCATAATTGTCTGATAAGCTGGCAACTTCAGTATCCTACTTCAGCAGTGTAACTGATGTTCTGAAATAAAATATGTACCACATGCTCTTTGGGATCTAATACTATTTTACATTCTACACATTTTCCTGAGTGCTGCTAGTGGATGTGATTCAGACAATTGAAAACAAAGAGAGATTTTTCCATCACCATTACAACAAAAGATGACATTTTTTGTTCTCAACATTTTTTAAATATCACTTCTGAGGTAAACCAAAATCATCTACTTTATCCAGATTTTCACTTCAGAGATTCTGGGAGAGTAGCTGAAAACACAATTTAATTCACCTAATCATCATAACCTAAAAAGTTCAGATGGATTTATAGGCCATTTATACACATTCTATCCTTATGTACTGCATAAATTTTAACTGGGTAAATAAGCAGTAAACAAAAGTGCAAAAGTAGTAACACCAGCAATAGACATGCTTTTTTTCTATCCAGCCATACTTTTCAGCACGCTTATAATCACAGAAATAGACAGAGGTTGTATTCAAAGCTGGTCACCGATGTTAAAGATTTTGTGTGCTCCAGTAACAAGACCAAATCCTTAGAATATTTCAAATATGGAGAAATGCTTTAAAGTGTTCTGTTCCCAGTTTTGCTCAGAATTGCAAAGAAAACTCTGCAGATGCCAGGGTGTAACCATGGAATTCAGCCTTCTGTTTCTTAAAAGGTATCAAAGACACATTTCCAATGCTGCTCTTGTTGGATGTTTAAAACGCAATGGAATACATTGATACATGTGTTCTTTAAAAACCTCATGTTTTCATGCAGCACTAAAACATACCTGACATGCACTGAAATGTCAGTAGCATTATATGAGATGACTTGACATCACAAGCCATGGTGCCATAATAGTAAACAGCCTTAGAAACGGGAACGGGAGCAGCATACATATCTGAAACCACAGAATGTCCTTTAGCTGCTTGCAGCTAGTTATTTTCTCTGCACATCATAAAGATGTGCAGTCCAGATATTACCTCAATTTTTGAATTTATTGATTCTTTTATGTCTCCTACAGTTTTCTATATCAAGTTCCTTTACAATTTTAGGTTGCATGCAGCTATAATTCTTCTGCTGCAAGAAAAGACTTGCGTGCCCAGCACCACTCTGTCATAGACCTTTCTGATTATTTTGGACAAGCCACTCAGGGGGTCTCCATTTTCTACTTATATATAAGTGAAGCTACTGTAAGGCTTCTGAGGTGCTCAGATAGTAGCGTGAAAGGGCCTTCTAAATATCATAAATAGATTTTTATTTCCAGATACAAGAAGGATTTCATTTAGTTACCAATTTCTTTGATGGATTATATGGCCCAAAGCCATCTATACTGGAAACTAAGAAAGCAAGTGTTTTATAACAACCCCACTGGAAACATTGCGTTGCCCCTTTACATCTGTTTCAGAACCTAGTGGCCAATTATTCATTGCCATGCTGAAACAGCTCAACCAGCAGCGGTAAATTAGTGTGCCTCTTTTTCATAACATGACAGCCATATTCAGAGATTGAAAAAATATGTCTAAAGATCATTTATTCTATGTGTGTGCACTCTTTTGATGAAAACCATTTGAAAATAGCCTGCTAGGTGTGACTTCTGATAATGTTACTTCTCAACACTGAGAAAGATTTCTTTGTTTTCCTATCAGAACTGCAAGAATGCCATGATTTTCATGTTCTATTTTCCCTGTTAGAATGCTGTGTCATTCACATCTGTGCTTAGCAGATTTCAGATGTCATAATCTACAGGAAAGACAAAGCAAAATATTTGTTATACACAGAATTCTGTGAAAACTGGAACCGCCATTCTCAAGAAACTCCCAGACTTCAAAACCATATCTTAAAAAAAAAAAAAAAATTAACTAAAATTTCTTGCAGAATTGGAATTCTTCTATATGTATCTGTATATATGTTTATATATACATATATATAACTGTAACTGTAAACATACATATGAATTTACATGTCATTTGAGGAAGGATTACTCTGTCCCAGCTTTTCTGTCTAAAATTTTTACTTTGAAATCTAATTTAGGCTTCCTGAACAATGAAAGGAAGCAGACATTCTTGAAGGATGATCCATTTCAGCTGAAGTACCTTAAAAAAAGAACAGATGAAACCATTTTCTGGTTTACCCATTTTCTGCAATGACTAGAGAGCAAGCTATATATAACCCAAATGCGGTCATCTTTCTTTAGATAACAAAAATAGCTTAAGACCAATCCTATTCTTTGACTTTCTCTAATCACCCCTGAGGACCTCTTTGCCAAAATTTTGGAGCCTCAGGTGCTGAAGAGTGAGATTCTGGGCAGCACCAGGGTGGTAAAGGCTGGGACAGGTGCTCAGTTTAGAAAAAGCTGAGCTTCCTCCAGGTGCCACCAACCATAGGAACATTTTTCCCTGACTGATCAGGTGTTGCTGTAAAGGGTTTTGGGCTAGGCCAGAACATCCTGGGATCAGCCAGAACAGTCTGGGCTCGAACATCCTGGAACTGGCCAGAGCATCTTGGGCTGGGCCTGAACACAGAGGGGAGTGGCCACCCACAGGGTAACACTTAGTGGCCAAACGGATGGTGGCAATGTTCAAATCCAGCCAATCCTGTTAGTAGCGTGAGAACAAAAGGTGTAGTCTGTATAAACCGTGGAACCAACAGGAAGGGGGCTCCGACAGTAAAAAAGTCTCCGACAATAAAGAAGTTTTTGGCATGAAACTCTGCGGGAGTCTGTGTCCTTAATCTCCACAATCAGGATCCTCAGAGGGCAAAACATTCAGTCAGAAAGTTTCTGATCAGTTCCAGTCTTCAATAACACTGATTCTTTTTTTCATTAATGACTAGCATGCCACACATCCTAGGCTGGTTAGATGTTTTGATGAGACTTATAGATCCTCTAAAAATCACAAACCAGCTTCTGGCACACCACAATCCTGGCATCTGCTCTGGCATCACAGTTAATCGAATTGCAGTACAAGCTGAAAGCCTGTCTGACCAATGCTCCCAACCAAAGCAATTCCCCAGCCTAAAAAGCCTGTGTTTAAAACACTTTGACTGTTCATTGGCTTTTCTAGCTGTGTTCAGACAGCAAAAGAAAGATCTCACATCAGCAGTGGTGAAATTGAGTGAAGATACTAAAAGAGGAAAAACTAAATGCATAAAGAGATAGCAAATACCTTAATAAGCAAAAAATGCTAAGAAACAAGTGTTACAGTTAGACACTACATGAGAAAAAGAAGTGATGCTGAATCAACACAGAAATTAATCTAGATAATTTGTCCAAAAGAGCCTTCAATATAATTGTTTTAAGGAAGAAAAAAAAGACTGTCTAAAGAAAGACTAAAAAAGAACATTCTTCTGAATCAACACTTCTTTGCATTCTGATAACAGCTGCCTCTATTGTTAGTCACTATTGGTTTTAAGTTTAACATTTTTTAGTCTCCTTGAATGCCCTCTGATTCCCTTTATTACTGTGCAAACTATATAACTAGCATTCCAAGATGATGGAGAAGGAGGGAAAAAGTGAACTAAAACATTG
Source organism: Psittacus erithacus (assembly GCA_009867235.2). Classification (NCBI taxonomy): domain Eukaryota; kingdom Metazoa; phylum Chordata; class Aves; order Psittaciformes; family Psittacidae; genus Psittacus; species Psittacus erithacus. Next base: position 18,571 of record WYDI02042115.1, read on the forward strand.
ATTTTTCAGTTTCTTTTTCCTCTAGTAAAAGCTAATGAGCCGAATTAATCACAGGAATAATTAGTAGAAATTATTCCTATTGCATTGTCAGACCAAGTGACATTTCATTGTTTCTGTGGGCTTAATGATGACTTCTGGTGATAATTACTGAACTTTCAAACTATTGTAAATATGCACCAGATTCCTCTGTTTATCCAAACCCACAAAATATGGGATTATATAAACATATTTTAAATAGTTCTCAACTGCTGAGTTGTGCTGAATAGAAAAAGCAGTTTTCATTGGTATAATACTCTTTTTGTTTCCATTGCTCAAATCCTTCTTTTGAAAATCTGATGTAAGAATTAAAGCTGAGAGTTTACAAATGGGCCTTGATGATCTACATCATGAATACTGAAAATCAACAAACACAAGAACAGCAATAGCTGAAGGAAAAAAAAAACAAATAGGAAGTACCTCTATTCTCCCTTAACTTTCTCTGATTTAATCACACACACCTGCAGGGCCAAATCAGTGACAGGTTAATGAGACAGGTAAATGACAGTTTCATGAGAACCTGTGGCAGAGGCAGTGCAGAAATCCTTGAGACCAGACTGATGAAACCAACTCTAAAATTTCTGCGGCAAATTTAGTGCAGGTCGAATGTGACTTCCTAACTGCTTTCAGGGAGGTACTGCACTGTGTCATATTGACGTATCGGGTTGCAGATGACTACACATTTTAGGCAATTGTAAGGTTAAATGGTGAGAACTTTTATTATCTAAATGTTGGATTCATGCTGCTAGAGGGACATTTATGTAGGTGAAATAGAGCCCATTAAAAATTATATTGAAGAAATATGTGTGGAACTGGATAGCAATCATTAAAACTGTGTAGTAATACCAGTCCACACATTTCTTCAATTTTTTTTTTAACTACATTTTTGTGACCTTTTACAGATTTTAAGGCCAAAAAGGTGTTATGTTCATCATCCAGTGTGATCTGCTGCTTAACCTGTGCCACAGAAACCGGCCAAGGAAATTTCTTAAAGTGGTATCTGATACTATTCTTTTCCTATGGGTACACTTTCCTGTTGCAGGAAATACTTAATAACATCAATAGAGACGCTATTAGGCTTATCACGAGAATACGGTGGGTTCCAATTCAGCTTTGATCTGCGTCTTGTATTATGCTCATTTTGATGCTTCTACTTGGTATGCTATTTCTCTCTGTGCTTTCTCAGTAGTTATACTCCTTTTTTTTTTTTAATATATTTTTTATTTATTTTTTTTTTTTTATTTGTATCTCTTCAGCTTTTTCTAGGGTCTTAATTAGTAACTCTACAGTCTGCACTTAGACTAGAAGGCTATTCTGATGGTAAATCAGGTTATTATCGTAAGAAAAGAAATGCTTTTCAAAATCTTCCAAAGAATGTCAGTGGCTCATCATACCACTTACAGAACACTTCAAGTCACAAAATGTGCTATGACATTGTCCAGAAGTAATAGATTTCTATTTTTGGTACATGTCAAGTTAAATCATAGAATCATAGAACAGTCTGGGTTTGGAGGAACCTTGAATATCATCTAGTTCCAATCACCTACCAGGGCAGGGACACCTTCTACTAGACCACGTTGCTCAAAGCCCTGTCCAACGAGGCCCTGAACACTTTCACTACCTGTATTCGTGCCTGTGATTGCCCCAGTCAAGGTACATGACCTTGCACTTGGCCTTGTTGAACTTCATGGGGTTGGCATGGGCCCACCTCTCAAGCCTGCTAAGGCCCTTCTGGATGGCATTCTTTCCCTCCATCATATCAACTGAACCACACAGCTTGGTGTCATTGGCAAATTTGCTGAGGATGCACTCAATCCCACTGTCCATATTGCTGACAAAGATGTTGAACAGCACCAGACCCCTGAAGAACACTGCTTGTCACTGCTCTCCTCTTTAACATAGAGCTATTGACCACAACTCTTTAAGTGTGATCATCCAGCTAATGCCTTATCCACCAAATGGTACATCCATCAAATCCATTTCTCTCAAATTTAGAGACAAGGATGTTGCACAGGAAAAATGCTTTGCACAAGTTCAGGTAAATGACATTGGTTAAGCTTATTGCAAGAATATCATATTCTTCACTAGTGCCAGAAAATGCGCACATTCTAGGATCAGTCCTTTATGGACTGTTCATCCAAATACAGGGATTCAAGTCAAGTTCTAATCTGCTGCTCTTGTGAAATCTGCACCAAATGGATGCATTTGCTGCCTACACAGAATATGGCAAGTGATATGATACAGCACACAAGAAATCAATAAACTGAGGTAAGGCTTTTGAGTTTTTGAATAAAATATTTGGATTCTCTTAGTTTGAATTTAAGACAAGGACATTTTGATGTGCCTAGCTTCACAGCCATGGCTAGATGCTTATCATTTGAGTGAAGGCATGCCAGTCTGGGGATCCTGAAATAGCTTCGCGTATGTTTCTATTTATGCATTATTCAGCTTCCAAAATCCATTTTAGCGGAAATTTAATGCTAATTTGGAAAGCCATTAAACTGAGGACACCTAGCACTAGGACCAGGGACTTTCACCTGACTTGGTGTGAAGTGACACAAGTCTCAGGGTAAAATCAATACCTCTTACACACTCATCCTCTAAATTTTCGAATTAATTCATCTTCTCTGCATCCATGGACTGCACCCCACCAGGTGAACTTGCTCATCAGGAGGAAGCATCAATTAGCTTCTTAATGGAGCCAGAGATGTGATATTGTACCTCACTTTAGGCAAACTCCTTGCTTTGAGTCTCCAGCTAGGAGCGTAAGAGCTGGCAGCTATGCCTTTAGTAAAATCATCAGAACAAGTACAAAGAAGCTCATTCACACAGACACCTGACACCATCCCTGCTCTAAACAATAACATGAATTCCTATAAGCTGTAATTACAAAATACAATGCAAAGAGATCAGGCCCTAGCCCTTGCATTTCATTAACCTCTCAAGCTATGCAAGTAAAATGAACTTACATGCTCAGGAGTTTAATGTTAAACATAACATTTCATCTCCCTTGCTTCTTCTAATTTTCATTTGATGTGTCTTAAAATGGGAGATAAAGACAAGAACCACTTTAAAGCCAGCAATTGTTTCTTGATGTCAGGCCCACTGTCAAATTAACCTCAAACAGAAAACTTTGATGAGATTTGCCCAACTATTAAGGCTATTAGTTGAAACTTGAAATTGATTTATTTTGCCTATTACATTAACCTTCTCCTGCACATTTAGCAGTCTATTACATAGGGCAAAGTAAAAGCAACTTGATATTTAAACATGTTAAAAATGAATATAAAAAACATCTTGTTTTAAGCCACATGTTACCGTAATAACAAGTTGACAAAGACTTCATAAAGATGTTCAGTGCTAGAAACAAAATGGAATATTTGTAAAAGTGTCGTAGTGGAAAATGAATTTGATGGCACTGCAGACAGCAAATGTAAGTAGTAATAAGCAAGCTTTATTTTGAAATTTTATGAGATATATGACCTGCAATGCAAAGATGTGAACTGGAAAGAAATTTTCTTGTGACTGTGAAGCAGGGCAGAATTAAATCCATTTCTTTTGTCCATTTATCTGAGGCTGTTAGAATTTGATGTATTAATATCAATGAGGAATGCTCCTAGCTTAACTGTGGAAGAATTTCTGTAACTGGAGAAGGGAGCTGGTAACCTTGTCATTATTAACAGGGAATTATTTCATTAAAATAGAATGCTAATTTAAATCCATACTGCTTTTGCACAAGAACCTGAATGCAGAATATTAGCAATAATTCTGGACATACTAAAGCTGCAGGTGTTTTTCCTGGAAAAAGCACCTGCTCTTCACCAGCAGGAACTGTATCTTGTATTTCAGCAAAGGATGCATATAGCTGCAGTCCTTGTATTTCAAACAGAAAGATATCTCAGTACACACATACAAAGTCATGAATCCAAAATGTATTTATACTCGATTTCTTCTGTGTACAAAAGACATCCTTGAAATGTCAGCCCCTCCACCTTCTACTTCTGTTTCCACAAATAACCTCTCAAAATCCTCACTGATCCAATAACACAGGTCAAAAAAGAAAACACCAGCTTTATTTATTTTTTTTTAAACACCTAGGGTCAATTTTTTTTTTCTCTGCAAGTGTCTATGAGGAAATACTGCTTGTGAACAAATGTGCTCTAGCTTTGTTATCCAGAAGGATTGTGCTTCTCCAGTTTTGGAAGCCAGTCAAGCCAGACTCATGTAGGGAAGGCAGCTCCCCTTGTGATGCCAGGAAGCACCACTTCAGGCTTTAAGCACAGTTTGTGGGTGAGGGCCTGAGTGGAAGGGACAGCTGTTAAAGCAGCTGAAGTGCTGGTCCCTGGGTGCACTGATGAAAAGAGAGACTTGCAGAAAGAATCCTGCGCAAGAGATCAGTCCATGAGCTGCCAGCTGGACCATGATACTCCATGATTTTGGCAACACAGGAGCTAAACTACAAACACCAAAGGCATCTTCTGATCCACCATCAGCCTTCTCATGTAGAAGCTGAGTACCAAAAGGGAAAGAACTCTCTTTCACAAGAAAAGTTTTTCTTTCACAAGCATCGCTCAGTGTTTCTACGGTTTCTGAGTATGATGAAGATTATTGGTACTCACCATGCCATTTGCAATTACGAAATGTCATTACTCAGTATTTTTCCCATGTTCTCCATTCCTTGCTGCAGTCTGTGATTAACACTTGATGTTTCAGGAGAATACTCAGCCTGCACTTACTGTTTTGCTTTCGTATTTTTCTCCATGTTCATCTTGCTGTATTTCTGAAATTGCTTTGCTATTTGGGGACTTAGGAAACTCTGGTTCCATAGTGGTATTTTTAAAACAGCTTAGCTGGGCTTCCTGGCACTGTGACAGACAGAGTGAACTCAGGCACACATGTTTTCCAGTGACTCACTGCAGGTATTCCAGTGGTTACCTTAAAAAATCAATAAAGTTTTAGGGTTTTGTCCTCCCTGCTGACCTGCCAGCAGGCTCGTGTTGGGAGCATGCATGCCAGCAAGGCTGCCATCAGGGACATCATGCAGCTCTGCTAAGGATCTAAACTAATGTTGTAGTATTCTAAGTGTTCTTAGAACACACCTTACACCCTCAGTCCTGATAGGTTGTCTCCCATTTCTAAATCCATGTCAGGGTTCACATATAAGAAACATGAATTAGGGTGAGGAAAGAATAAAAGTATCCTGTTGACAACTGCATGGCTTAGAATTGTGTCATAGTTCTGAAACCAGGGAAAACCAGCATGAATATTCAGTCACACTTGCAAGCAGTCTGCCTCCGACCTTGTTTAACTTTCCACGAACATTTGGAAAACCCGTAACACCATATTTTACTATTATCAATATTCATGTGGAGCAAGTGCTAAGTTTTTGTGCTCAAATATTTATAGAAAGAGAATTTTATGTTTGTTTTCCATAAACATTAGTATCAGAGTCCTGGTTGTTAGCATTAGCGCTGCGCCATCAAGAAAGAGAAACAACACTATGGGGCTTACGCAGCCAGTCACAGTTAAATGATACAGACAATGCTCCAAAAGAGATCTGTAGAGCACATGAATCATAGAATAACAGAACAAATCTGCAGAAACAGTCAACTGTATATAGGCTTTCTGTCAATGGAGAAAAGGAGGAAAATTTATCAGATTCAATTTAAGTATGAATTATTCAACCAGCTCTTTTTGCAGGCTTGCCTTTCAGCATTATTATTTTTCATGTTAGTCTATACTAACTCATTTTATGCAAGTTAGGAAGCATCTGATCTATTATTCTTATAAATTAGTTTATCACAGTGGTGATGCTGAGGGCTTCTGTTCTGGTACTCGTAATTAGTTAAGAAACATCTTCAGCAGAGGCAGTAAAGAAAGCCAACTAAGAATGAGAGGACAGGAATTCTTTTGTCTCCATTCTACTGAAAGTAAAATCAACCATTGCCAGGTTCTTACATAATACAGTGGTAGACCTAAAGACTCAATCTAGTCTCCTAATTGCTAATAAAGTGCAAATGCCAGATTCCATTTTCCCATACAGATACATATTATGGTAATTTTTTGAGATCCATTTTGTCTTTTTCACAGAAACTGGAGTTCATCAACAAATAAAATAGCTTCTCGTAATCACAGATGGTGAATAAAATTCCTCAAATTGTTACAGCATCACTTGGAGGTCACACTTTTTAAAACTGCCTTTGTTTCATTCCAGTACCTGTGAGGAATATTTGCCCTCACCTCTACCCCGAGCCCATTGCTATACACAATGGTGGGGTTTCAGAGCTCATTCCCAAATGTCAGCTAGACATGGCTGTGGTCACATGGCTTTGCGAGCCCTACTCATTAGACTTACACAGTCAGAAACACCACTGTATCCAGGTACAGCTGACACAGCACAGCAAAACCAGTGCTGGACAGGGAAGGAACAACTGCAACTAGAGTGGCCAAGTCTGTATTCTCATTTGGATTTGGCCTTCAAAGGCAACTTCTGGAGCAATATTCACATTGCCTCTTCAGCAGCTTCACTGTGATTGTTAAACATTTCCCTTTGCAAAAAGGCCGTCACAAGTTAAAACCATCATTGCACGATAGTCTCAGCACATTCACCTTTTCTCAGCAAAATGCTTATGATTTTGGACAGTATTTCCCACAAGATGCTTCTTCCTTCACATTTTTACTATCCCCAAATCATGTTCGATTTCAACTCTTCAGAAAAAGGGTTATTTTTAAATCTTAACTCTGCACTGATAGAAAAGCCTACATATACATATTCACTGCAGGATCTTAAAGCCTTACAATACAGCCTTGTAGACCTTTTATTGCTAAAACCATTTTTGTTAAGCTTCAGGAAGAGGCAGTGATCCCCCCTGGATCTATTTGATTTTTACACTATGGGACAGCACTTCTAATCACAGAGAGTTATTTGGGTAGCAGATCAGAATTCCAATTTGCAATGACCATGCTGCATTGAAACTCCTTCTCACACCAGTGAATTACGTTGTGTTTGCATAGTGCTTATTTTTAGCTGCTGTCACAGAATTTTTTACTGGAGACAACATAGGTTCAAAATGCCCCTTATACTTAAGCAGAAAATTCCTGAGATTACCTGAACTAGGTTTTTTGCATTTTTTTTCTTCTCCAGGCATAAGAGCTTTCCCAATCAGTCATCTGAAATTAGCTGTGCTGACATCACATGTTTGTAAAAGTCATGCTATTCGTTCCAAACTTGTACAGTCCATACATCTTTGTAAATTCTGTCTTTTTCAGAAAGGGTTTTTTTACATGTAGCCCAGATCTCATCTGGGAGCTCATTTTATTTTAATGCCTTTCACATTTCTCAAATAAGCTTTTTAATTTCCACCTGTAATAAGCATATTACACAAGTAACAGATCATTCTACTTAAAACTGTTATTATGCTATCTGCTGAAATGCAGAATGATTCCTAGTCATTGCTGAAAGCTTCCTGACAAGAACAGAAATGGGGGACATTAAATAATATGTAGATTCAACCAAATATAGAGCATTAAACATTCACTGAGCGAATTGGTCACTATCCAACAAATATTTATCTGCAATTAAATAAAGTGAGAATTAATACTTTTTGTGTTGTACCTGCAAACACATTTGGAGTGCTCTAAGGAACCTAAAGAGGCCACGTGATCTGTCCCCCCATTTCAAGGCAGGATCAACACTTACATCAGTCCAGTCCAGTCTGATAACGTGTTACTAACGACTGCCAGTGATGGAGACCCCACAGCTTTCCCATCTTCCAAAATGACTACATTCTTACCATTATAAGGATTTTCCTAGTATTTAATTCCAGCCATAGTACAATTTTTGCTCTTGTCTATCCACCATTAACATGGACACCATATTATTCCTTGTTCTGATTATGAAAGCTTTTTCTGTAGTTTTCCTATGGATTTTTAACATGTCCCCTTTCTTTCTTAAGCTAAAGCTTTGTTCTTTCCATTTTTCTTCCTAAGTCATGTTTTCAAGTTCTCTGGGACAGAAAGAGTCTGTCATATGTCCAGCAGACTACATTTCTGTCTCTACAGCATGATACCTTTCTATAACATGATAAACTCTAGGACTGTGTGAAACAAACGGAAGCTGGGACGAGGGGGGTTGTCAGTATTTTTCTTAATTGGCACTTCCCTGAATGATGCCTGCATCTGTGTCCCTTAAAAGGCTGAACTCAGCACCTTCTGTGTGCCCTAGAAGATTTTGTCTATTGATTAAAAAATGAGAAGCTCAGCTTACCACGACACTTACACAAAACTGTAGCGCTAGCTGGGGCAGTGCTAACATGGTGGCCACACCAGCCCCCCAGTTTGCAGGTTGGGAAGGTAAAATGGAGCTGCTGGGCATGACCAGAGGCTGCACTGACCAATACGTGGGGCTGTGCTCTCCCATAAGTGTGCTGTAAAGCGCTAGTCAAACCTCACAGCATCCTCTATCCTCTGCTCCCTGGACATGACCTTGCTCCTCCCACAGAAAACTGAGGAGCTGCTGTTGCTGCAGCTGGCTGTGACCATCAGGGCACAGAGAAGGCACCTTGCCCTTGCACTGTGATCCTCTGAACAGCTCCTACCTGCCCTGCCAGCTGAAAAGAAACCTTGCCTTCCTCTTCCAATCCCTTCCCTATGTCTTTGCCTGTGAACACATGGTGCAAATTTTTCCTGCTTGGTTTTTTGTATGCAATCTTTTTAGGATTCCAGTGCTAAGCAGTGGCTGCTTTCAGTCACAAAATGCATTAGTGGTACTGTATGGATCATAGTGGAAACGATTTTGTAGCAAATGACAATCATGAGGGAGGCACAAGGAATTATTTTGGGGAAATAACTGTCATAAGGGAGTCACTTGTGCTATCACTCAAGTGTTTTTAGTACCCAAGAGCAGGCCATGTGAGGTAAAAGCTTTTTGTGCACTGGAAGTGGTACTATAAGGAACATAAACAGCTACTGAATATATTAAGGCAGAACATCTACCCTTCTCTGACTATGCACTAACTACTGTGTTGTAAATGCCAGTTAATGCAAACAGTTCACATGAAGACTGATCTGCTCCATTACTAAAACCTTTGAGAGGAACCTATGCAACATGTGAGGTTACCTATGACAGATGCTGCAAGACGCGCTGCCAGCTCTGCCAAAAGTTGCAGAAAGCCTTTTAATGGGGCAACTGTCAGGGAGAAACACTGCCTGCTGCCACAGTGCTGCTGTTGAAATAACCCAAATGAAAGTTCAGTACTGCAAATACCATGTGCACTAGGTTTTCCCACCCCTGCTATGTCCCCAAAGCTTTAGAAGTACCTAACCTGCTCCCCAGTTGTTTTAAAGAAAGGTTGAAATGTGCTGTGGTGCTTGTATGAAGGAAGTGATTTTACAGTGCACACACAGCTACAGAGCTCTCTCAAAGGCAGAGCCACCCATGTACTGAGGGTGGTGGCATGCTGGGGTCTGAGCTCGCAGCTGGGCTGCCAGATGCAAGGGACGTTTCTGCCTTGTTGGAGTGGGACCAGCCTTCAGACAGCTCTCTGCTGTGGCACTCAAGCACGGTGGGAGGAGCTCAACCTTTTATCAAAGGAGACAGGCATTGTTTCAAAGAGAAATGGCTTTAAGAAGAAGGACTCTGCAGTCAGTAGACATCTAGTGTTACTGTATAAGTTGAAACACTACTGCCTTCCATGGGGTGCATTTTGAAGTAAAATGTAAAAATGGTTTCCTTCTGAAAAAAGGTACCTGTTTGGTATTCCCTAAGCAACTGTGAAGTCCCTTTCACAGCAGATATTGCTCAGAAAAGATTTATGAAATGTGGCAGGGCAACATCAAGGCCTTAGAACCATTAATTTAAAATGCCTTTCCCCTTCATCCTCCTGTGTAAATTGCTGAGCAATCATGATTTCTTCTTACCTTCTGCTCTCAGTGATACAGCTGGTGTCATGCCAGCATCACAGTTCCATGACATTAATTATACACAGCCAAGACACACTTTTTATTTTGTGCCCAAAATGGAAAACAGTGCAAAGGAGCACAGGAGACGCTGAATGTGCTTAGGGAATTTCATTTTAGCTCTGTACTTTTACTTTTATTTTTTTTTCAAACCTCTATGGCTTGAGAGATCTTTCATTTTGAAAGCAGTAAAGAGGTCACTGCTACATTCAGAGCTGCTTACAGTGGAATGCCTTAAAATATAAAATAATATTAGGAGAAAATTTCTTGGGCCTGCTCACTTTTGTGTAACTGAAGGTAGATGACATGGCCAGGATAACAACCTGACCCTAATCTAACACCCTATGTGCAATAAAACTGAACCATGTACTCAGATGTAAGAGACACAGAATATCAGGTCAGCAAGTCTGCCTCTTTCGAGGGCAGGACTGTGGCATCTAGTACATCCTGCAGTGTGAACAACTTGAATCATTTTAACTACTTTTTTTATATTATCAGGCTTTACCCATACACATACAACTGAAAAAATCATCATAATGTATTACTCTAAATTAAATATGTTGCAATGAAAGAGACCTTTACAGGACCAAATTCAGATGCTCACCCAGAGCTGCATGGAAGTGGCATGGAGAGCAGCTGATCAGGCACTGCAAGCACACAGCTGTATTTGTGCTTGATCTGTTCAGTAATGTCCTCTCCAGCCCAATGGCAGCAGCCCCTCATCATGGGAACTAGATTTCAAGATCTAGTGTGGCCACTGAGACAGCTTTCCCTAGGATATATCTTACAAGGAGGTATTGGTACTCATCCAAATTCCTTGAGGACATTAGGTGGGGGAAAGCAAAGCAGAGAAAAGCAGTTTAAACATCTGGCACCACAAAGCAGCTACACCTCATCTGCAACACTGCAGTCTCACAGACAGACCAGCATCAGAGAGATCCTGCTACTCCTACAGACCCAACAGGGTCTGGCAAAAAGAAAATGGTATCCTGGGTTTTCCCAGAGCATAGGCTACAGCTCATACAGGCTGGCAGATCCCCAAGCACATACATGTCTCTGATCACTATCCTCCATGTCTCAGTGCCAGGGAGCTACAGAGCTCTACATATCTCTGTACCATCATTCTCTCTGCAGGTGCTATGAAAGAAGAATTAAATTATTTACTTCTGCAGCCACTGCTATCTAGATAACATCACGCTACTTTCCTCTTGAACAACTCTTTCAGTCTTGCAGCAAGTATCCCAGGCTACTGTATCTGGCAAGTGAAGAGCGCTGCTTGCAAACAGAAATAGGTGCTTTGTAGATAAGACTTAATAAAATAAAAAGAAATTATGGACTTCTCAGCTTTCTACAAATCTGTTTGGACTGTTGTGAAGAAATACTGGTGACTTTTAATCACCTTTCCTACAAATATTTTCTAATTAATTTTACATTATTTACGGATCCTCTAAAAGCTTTAACACTATTAACATTTTAACACTGAGTTTAATGAAACTCCTTTGTGACTGATTTATGTATTCCAGTTTACCATGGCATTTTATGAATCTGACATTTCCATACACATGAAATCCGAGGCTCTGCCAATACAGTGACTGGTGCTACAGATATTGGTGATGTCATATTCTATAAAAGAATACAAGGAAGGACTATAATGGCATAAAAAGGAATCACGCATAGCCAGGAACTGATCTATTGACATATCTGTTGAAATTTCTTAAAACATGTAAGCTGGCCTTGTGAAAAAAACAGACCATTCATAGAACTGGTCACAGATTTTGGATTTTAGGGTTTATTTTTTTCCTGCCTCAATGCCACATGTCCCTTTGAATTTTTTTGCTAAAAAAAAAAAAAACCAACCAAAAAACCCACACAAAACCAAACAAAAATAAAAACCAAACAAGCAAAAAACCCTGTTCGTGTTTTTTCTTTTACCCCCAGGAGAAAAAAACAAAACAAAACAAAACATATTTTTCCTTAGAAAAACTGGGGAGAGAGTCCCAGGTGTAAGCCCTAAAGCCTCACACACACTTTTGACAAATAGCTCAGCTGCCACCAGCTCTCTCTGCTCAGTGTCTCCATTCCCCTATAACAGCCTATGCAGGAGCCTGGGGAGGGATGTGAGGGAATCCAGCACAGAAGAACAGGAGAAATCCTGTGGGCAGGGCAGGCAACCTGGCCTGGGACTGGGACAAACTAAGCAGTGTGACCTTACCTTGTCCTCAATAGAGGCAGCAAATCCCAGGTGTAATTCAGCCCTGGAGACAGCAACTGTCCTAGGGAAGGGTGATTATTTCTGGTAGAGAAAATATTCAACTGCAGAGCATTCAACCTTAGCTTTTGTACCTCTGCCTGTGTACTTTATCTCTCAATGAGACAATATTTAAGAGTCCTTCAACTTTTCAAGAACAACCAGCAATTCTCTGCAATTGCACGAGACTGGCCAAATTCAGTATCTAATGAAAACGACAAATGCTACAATTGTGTGATGCCAGTTTATCTGCGTTAAGCTGTTACTGTATCCTTTATTCCTTGCTTATCTTTAGGAGTTATTTATTAGTGACTCATATTCTTTCTTGTTTTAATGCACTTGATAAAATTGTCAATTTCTGGGGAAAAAAAAATTAAAAAAGCATACATACCATTTACCATCTCACATACACCATTAGTCACAGAGACGTTTAATGAACTGAAGGCTGTAAAACCAGGCATTAAATTTCCCAGTTGCTCAACTAGCACTTGTTTGTTCTGCTGTGTTTTCATTTTCCAAGCTCAAAGCAGCCACCACCAGCTCTCTTGCCTTCCTACTTCCATTTGGACACTCCTAATGCAGCAAGTCAGGGCCATTAATACTAGAGAATGGCATTTAGACTGTTTTAAAGAAAACCAGCTAGCTGTTCTTCAGGTTTAAGTAGACCTATTCCTATGTAATATAAAAAAGGAGCATTAAGTAGTAAACCAAAGAGAAGACCCACTGACTGCTGAAGAACAGCTGCCTTGTAATATTCCCCAGGCGACTGCTGCTCTGCTGGGAATGCTATATAGTCCACTGCATCCTGAAAAATTCAAAAAGCCCAAGCAGCAACTTCAGAGAGCTCAAACAAAAGAAGAATGCAGAGCAGAGCCAAAAAACCACAAGGATTTTGTGGTGTTTTGAGTACTTAGAATGAATTAATAGATTTGAATGCAAAAAAAGTAGCCACTGTGATTTGTCACCTGCTCTCTTTGCATAACTGTAGGCATAATTCTATAATAATAGAGAATCTCTCCAGTTTTTCTATAATTCCTACATAAAGTCCAACACTTATAATTACATTTCTTTGTATTGGAAGAATATCTTCCATGGAAAATCTAACACTTCCCTGAGGAAACTACACCAGTACTTTTCTTTGTTCTTTAAAAGTGCTAAAAATACTTACTTAAAGTTTGAAATTCACAAGCCAGAGCTTCCAGGCACTGGCTTATTTTCTGCTGTTTGCTAGATCAGAAAGCCCTCCATTATCCATTGAAAAGGTGAATCTACCTGCGTGCATAGATTTGTGAAGCAGAAAAGGAGAGTTTTATCTTCAAATCAAGCTAATAGTGTAATTTTAAAAAATACAGGAAGCACAGAAAAGCAGGAAAGTACTATATTCAGAGCATTTCTCCAAGATTCCCTTCATAAATAATTGGCAACATATCACAACTGTTTTTCATTACAAACCAGTCAGTCTCACCTTTGTGCCTGGGAAAAATCTTGGAGCAGATTCTCCTGGAAGGCATGCAAAGGCACATGAAAAACAACAAGGTGCTTGGTGACAGCCAGCATGGCTTCACTAAGGGGAAAT
>WYDI02042115.1:49682-62613 GCA_009867235.2 Psittacus erithacus
TTTGTGTTATACCTTAGTTAATAGACCGTTCTTATCTCAACCTGTGGGAGTTGTATTCTTTCAATTCTCTTCCCCATTCCTCTGGGAGCCGAGGGAGGAGGTGGGGGGGCAGTGAGTGGGCTGCGTGGCAGGCCTAAACCACGACAGTGGGTTATAGTAGAGATATCAGCTGACATCAGATATTGATCTGGAGCCAGATTCTATATGGGTAAAAAGGCCACATAATGATAAACTATCAATGCCTGAAGGGAAGGGACATCCTGAATATCCTGACCAATGGGATATTCCATACCTTATGATATCATGTTCAACAATAAAACAAGGGGTATATTGGTGGGGACCCATTGCTCAGGGACGGGCTATGCATCGGTCTGTTGGTGGTACGCAACTGTTTTTATTTGTATCACTTGTCTTTGTTGGGTTTTATTTCTCTCTGTTATTTTCCTCTTCATTACAATTATTACTATTATTATTAATTATTTATTTTATTTCAGCTATTAAGCTTTTTTTCTTCATGTCAATCCATGAATTTTCTCACTTTTCTCCTTCCATCCCACAGGGGAGAGTGAGCAAGTGACTGTGTATGCTTTGTTGCTGGCTGACATCTATTTAAGCCATGACAATGACATCAATTTAAGCTATGAATTTATTTTTATGAGAAGACATACCATTATGTTGGTTCTTAAAAGAAGCTACTATGTGCTTCTTTCAACAGACTTTCAGAACTTGCCATCCTCTTTGTTGAGTGGGTTACCTTTCTCAGCCAGTTACCCTGTTGTGGAGAGAAGGTTTAGTTTTCTTTGTCTAATTTTGTTTTTGCTTGATATGGAAATATATGGTGTAAATAAACTCCAGGAAAAAAAAAAAACAAAAAAACAAAAACAACTTTTGCCTGTGTGTATGCTCCTGTATATATACACGTCTAAGAATAAGTCTTTTGTGTAGAAGATTTTTTCAAATAACATTGTGATGTAAGAAAATACGATTGAAATTGTGACAGCCACCTAAAGCAACCTGTCCTTCAGACTCTTCAATATTATATATGCCATGCTTGGCATTTGCTTCCCTCAAGTCTCCTGTCACAGAACAAATGGAAGTAGATCCTTTCTATAAAGCAGAGCAAATGTTGCCCCAGGGCACAATACTGTGACATTTTATGAAAAGACATCTTTTTTTTCAGGATTTCAGATTCTTGGTGATTTTTTTTTTTCATCTGAGGATTTAATTCCCATGTTCCTTTTAATCTGTCAGATTGACTATTATATGTTTGATATATGTTTACCCCCAGCACTGTTTCATCTACTGAAAACAGAGAAACCTGCATTTACTAATGGTAATAGTGAAAAACCTGAAAGTTGAGTTACTAATGATGTTCAAAATCGCTTACTCATACCCTGACATTGAGAGTATTGGATTTTAACTCATCACAGTTAACTCAATTACAGTTTAAAAGGAAGGACTTCAGAAATTTGTAATGATATGGTGAACTCTATTGAAAATAGCTTTAACTTGTCTTTATCTGGGGCTTTTGAAGTTTCAATAACTGTGAAAGAATCATGGAATCAAAAGCTGCACAGCAAACTGTTTTCCTTGATGCAAGCTTTAGGCAATGTGACTTACTTGACTCCTTATTTATGAGGCTGCTAAGAACTTCTGGCGTGCTTGTAAAAATGGAAATAGTAAGTGTGAAAGACAATGTTTTACACAGCTTAAGGTAGTATCTGTGTTCCTACATAAATACAAAAAAAAAAAGAAATGCCATGAAAGAAATAAAATGCATAGTTTTGCCTGGAATCCATCATACTATTCATTTTTAAGCTATATAGGCCAGGTGTTTCCCCTGTTTCTTTCTAGAAAGATATTAGATTTTGGGACATTTCAAATGAATTCTCAGAAAGCAGTGTGACTATCAGTGAAAAGTAAAAGTGTGTCTTAGTGTAGGTTGTTTTAAAAATATGAAGGATTAAATAGTAATAGTATTAAATAATATAATAGTTGCCCTTACATGGGCAATTTCCTTTTTCATAAATTTCACCTGAGTTACCATTTCCCAATACACCATGCTTTCTTGGTGTGACTGATCAATAAACCCCTTAAGCAGAAGAAAGATATACAAGGGCAATGTGCTCATGAAGCTCAGTGTTGTGGTTTAAGCTCAGTCATAAATCAGAAAATCACATACGCTGCTAGCTCAATCCCCCTTCCCTCTTCCTCCCCCTTGCTGGGATGGGGAGGAGAATCAAAAGGATGTAACTCCTATGGATTGAGATAAGAACAGTCCAGTAACTAAGGTATAACACAAATCGCTACTGCTACCACAAATAATAACAATAATGATAAGAGAAATAACAAGGGAAGAGAATACAATGGCTCACCACTGACCGATACCCAGCCCCACCCCAGCAGAATCTCCCCTTCTGGGTAACTGCCCCGAGTTTACATCCTGGGCATGACGTGCTGTGGTATGGAACACCTCTTTGGTCAGTCTGGGTCAGGTGTCCTGTCTCTATTTCCTCCTGGCTTCCCTACCTCCCTGGCAGAGCATGAGGCTCAGAAAATCCTTGGTCAGACTAAACATTCTAAACAGTAGCTGAAAACATTGGTGTTATCAGTGCTATTCCCAGGCCAAAAGTCAAAAACAGCACTGCACCAGCTACCAAGGAGAAAAATGACTGCTACTGCTGAACCCATGACACTCAGGGAAAATTGTAGGGAATGACTGACTACAGCTATTGAAAATGCAGCTGAAAAAGCGGAGGGAGAGATTTTTATTTTAGATAAATGCCTACAGCACTTGAATGCATCAACCGGCTGTATCAGCTGGCAAATCAAGCAGTTGTATCAGCTGAGTGAGTCATCAGCTGTGTTACTGTTTGTCCTTGAATTAACCAAAAGATTATAAATGTCTTCCTGAGTTAGTCAGATCCCTATAGTGGAGGACATTGTATACACAGCTTAGTCCAACATGTTGTATAGAAATTAAACAATCAACAAAAAAATTTGGAGTAGAACAACAGGTTTTAGCTGGTTTAAGCACATATATTCTGTTCCAGGTTTGGGGAGTGCCCAGCATCAAGATGATGATTATATTACGAATAAGAATTACATTTATATTGTAAGTCAAATGTATATTGCAATTGCTGCAGTCTGCTAAGCATAATTTGTGCTTGTGTTTTGAGCACATTGCTATATTGCTCTGCTAAATCAAAATCCTGTGTAAGATCAAATATCCTCAAGCAAGTAAATCCGGAGTTAAACATTAAACTCTTCACGTGAAGAATGTCTAAAAGAATCTGGCAAAAGAGTGTTAAACTCCGACATTTGTTTTGTTACTAACTTGTCTTTGTGTATAAAGAACAACCCTGGATTCCCTTCCATTGGAAACACCTTCATAGAAAGCTTGTCTTCATGGACCATGAAATCTCAAACCTCTTCAGTATACTTGTGAAGGTCAGCTGTAATGCAGAAAAAACCCACAAAATTTCAAGGAGTCAGAGGCAGAGCAAGTGAAATAAAACATGGTTATTTAACTTAATATTTACACCATGCAGCAGAAAAGGAAGGACTCCTGGTTCCGGGATTCCTACTCATGTGTTTATATATTTCAGGTAATGTCTGTCTAGAGCATTATCTTTCTGAGAGGAAAGGATAAGAAAGGTTAGAAGCACAACCCCATGACATAAAACTATCAGCATTACCTCTTAAATTAAAAATCTTCACTCTGTTTTCCCAATGAATAACCATAAGGAGTCTTTATATGTGAGCCAGGTGTTTCAGCTTTGAATAACTTTCTGAGATTTTAAAATAAAATTGTCCTTGAAATGTCTCCTAAGTAAGTCTTCACAGCTTCTTGCTTTCTGTAAATAAGTATAGCAAGTTGTCTATCACTCCTCCGGAGTTATAATGCACTTACCATCATAATGCAGATACCATTTCCCAAGGCAGAGAGAGATTTTCTAATACATAATGTTTGAGAGCCTAGTTCTTTTATTGGATATAAGTTCTGAATGTTTTGTTTGTGGCATTTTTTTCATAATATTAAAGCCCAGTAGATACAAAATAATTTAGGAAAACAATGCCTCAATCTTCCTTGAAAATAATTTTATGGCCAGGAATACTCTTGAGGAACAGTTAGAATAAACTGCTTTAAGCTGAAAATCGTCTTAATGCTTCCTCCTACAGTAATTTTTTCAGATCTTTTTCATGTGGAGTATAGCAAATATACTTCAAATATTTATTTATGCTTTTTTGCCATGTTGTGTATCAGTTTTGTACTCTGAAGCTTGCTTTACATATAGCAGTTGTTCCAAGTCCACATGGTACCACCTTGTATTGCCTTCACGGCACTGTAGAAGTTGAGAAGTTCTTTAAATTAGACTATGCTTTTCCTTCCTCTTTGTTGCAATTTCTTTTCAAAACAGTATTTCATCAGCCATTTAATATTCTCATTATGAAGAGAATAATGAACATGAAAAACTATGGACTTAACTGTATAGAGTCTAGAAAATCTTATAGGGGAATATGAATGCTTTGTTAACTTTTTGACTGTGAGGAGTTCAAAAAAAACAAGGAGTTTCAGAGATTCTGAAAACTGAGCAGCTGCAGCATCCTCCTTTTGAAGATGTAAAGACTTCTCTGAATAATAGATGAAAGATGAAGGAGTATAATAAAGTTGGGAGTCTTTCATCTCTCAGTTACTAACTCAAAACTAACCTATAACCTTATTGACCTTATTGAGCAAAAGAATATGTAAAATGCTTGTTTAAAATATGTCACTACCTCAGTCCTCTCCTTTCCTGGTCTTACAACATCATCATTCTAATAGTGGTTTCACATTATCAGTCATTAACAATTATTTTCATTACACTCTTAAAGCAGTCAAAAGAATCTAATATTAAAAAGCAAAATGTTATATTAATGCTGATGGCGCATGAATAACCACAACAAAATAGGATGAAATAGGGTAGTATTTTTCAGACATGAAAGTAAATACTAGAGGAAAATAGCTTGCTTTGAAGAAAATTAATTATTAAAAAAAAGCCAAACACAAAATGTCTATAATATATAACTAATGCTGTATAGGGGGTGGAGGGTGGGGGTGGAGGACAAGTCTCCTTAGTTATTAATTTAGGATCACTAGAATAGAACAGAATATTTATTTCAATCGGAAGTGACCTATAACAATCATCTAGTCCAATTGCCTGACCAATTCAGAGCTGACCAAAAGCTAAAAGATGTTGTTAAGGGCATTGTCCAAATGCCTCTTAAACATTGACAGTCTTGGGGGCATCAGCCGCCTCTATAGGAAGCCTGTTCCAATGTTTGACCACCTTCTTGGTAAAGAAACACATCTGTTATGTTAGAAGTGTTTGATGTGATCTTGAGGAGCTATTGTCAGCTAATAAAATAATGATGTTTTATGTGATAGGAAGAAATGTTCCTTTTTTGTCCCCGTCAACTGTGCTAGGATACCAACCAAAATAATGTCTCTATAATGCTAGAAAGAAAGTGGCAGAACAGCTGTTGAGCATAAAAACACAGGCTTCCCTGAAACATTCAGATAAAACTGTATTATTCCATAATATATTTTTACCTGAGAATATTCAGAAGACTCAGCAAAATAAATAAATATATCTCCTTTCCTTTAGGAATGAAAAGGTCATGAGTTTGGAAAAGCGGAAGGAAGAGAGAAATGCTCTGTCTTCTCTAAACATTTGTATTAATATAACATCTTGATAAATCCCAATATGTACTAATATACAGGGTTATTTGTTTATCTGATTATTATTCCAGGGTGAAAGGATACCCTCAAAACTCATATCACTAGCTTTACTAATACCAGATGGATATCTACAAGAGATCCTTTTCACTCAGAATTTCTAAAGGAGCTTCTGATCAGACTGGCTCTCCATGGCCACTCCCCAAAGACAAAATATTGACAATTGATCTAAGTGTGGTAGACCTGTCTTAGGCTTTGTGTAACCACAAAATTAACTATTTACCTACCAATATTCCTTACTCAGGAAGTGTGCTGACACATTTCAAAAAGGCATGAAAAGAAGAAAAACATTGATGTATTCATACAGATTTGGCCCAGGAAATCTCAGACAAGTTAAAATAATGTAGTTAAAACAAAAGCAGACCACTAACTCTGAGTGGTTCTGTCTTGAGCAACATTGGATAGCATGCTTTTTTCCTGTAATGGTACTTCATTCTTTAAAAGCTAGGTTAAATTAGGAAGTGTACATTTTCTATTCCTATTTAAGAAGTTGTAATGCTGCATAGACAAAATCATTCAGAATTCGTTCAGTTATGGAGAAGGAACAAATGGCAGTTTAACTTTCTGATCAATTGAGAAGGTAAAAGTCAAAAAGAACAGACCTGGAAAACTTATCTGAAAATTTAATAATTATAAATTAAACAGGACCCATTTGAGCTAATGCAGGTAGGATGAATTTCTTGGTAAGGAGAAAGGGAAAAATGTTCCTCTGCCCCACAGTTCAGATGTAGACAATGTCATTCAAGATTATTAAAAGAAGGAGATGCACAGACAAAGTAAGAGCTATGTATGGCAAAGAGTCCTCTTTAGATAATTCTAAAAACTAGAAAGCACTACAAAGAAAGCACAGTGTTGTAAATTAAGTTAGTTGAAGTCTTTTATCTGGATTTTGTCTAAATGGATGCTCTTAGCAGGAGTAACTGAAGCTCTTGAAGCCTTAGGGCGCAAGCTGCTGAACAATTGAACTTTCTTTGAACTGTTGCTTGGTTACATGAAAAGGAGGTCCTGAGGCATTAAAGGCCCATGCAAACTGGAAGATAAGGAAGCCATGACTAGCAGTAGAAGATGCAACCTGTCCAGATAAGAAACAGATAACCACTGGTCTGGATACAGACAAAGATTCCAATAAGATTAAGAGGATTCCTGAACAAAAATCATCATGAGACCAAGAGGCATGTGAAGAGCAGAACGTGTGAAGAATGGGTACATAGACTCTTAAGGGTGTAAAGCCCCAGGGATTTCTTTGTTCTGGGTCCTTCCACAGGGGCACCCAGCTTGAGCTGTTTCTGTCACTGTACCCCTTGAATAAATTACCTTATTGGACTTAAAGCCTAAGACTCCTTTATGGAATACCTCGGGTGAACATATTTCTTTAACAATAGATTAGAAATGGAGAATAGAGAAGAAAATGTTATTTTGTTTTGATCCAAGACTATAACCAATAGTTTTCCAAATAATTATAGGAATAATGTGAATAATTATTTCTTCAAAATATTTTATTTACTATCTTTGACATTTACCTCCAAGTAAACATTAATAAACTATGGGAAAAATTAATTAAGTCAAATTAATTTTAACTATATTATCAAAAATATTCAATCTTTGCTTTCTACTTTAAAATTATTGTGCCAAAGAAAATTGCTTTCTTGGACAAAGCCATTATGCACATTAACCTCTCATACACATCCGTTTTATGATTAGCTGGGACCTATAGAATTCACTCATGAATAGGTTATTGCCTTTCAAAATTATGTAAGTGCTGTCATCCCAGCTAAACTTACTTTATAGTAAGGTATGGATACATATGTAATAATTCATTTCATTGTCTCAGAATGCTTTGAATGTTGTATTCAAATGTTGTATTCTCATACTTTACTTACTGATTTACTCACTTGATTCTATTATTGTAAGAGGACATCAGACAATGGCTGTGCACAGTATTTAATCATGCCCAGAGATACTTTTTTCCCTGACTGTAATGTCAGAAGACTACATGATGCAAACAGATACTTCCCTCTTATTAAAGCTATGGTACTAATTTGCATTAATAAACAAATGAGGCAGAAAACTGCGTAATCTTTTAACTGAACAGGTAGTATAGAAACTGATTAGTAAGCACACTGCAAAACGCAGCACAGGAGTTAGAGTTAAAGCAACAGACACATCAGCTCTAAGGAGTGTTTTAGAGCTAAATGCGCTTAAACTTCCCAGAGGCTTTATGAACCCCTTTCCTCTAGAACTTCAGTTCCATGTCACTGGAATGCATTTTATGTTTCGATTCACAGTACTTTCAATTACTTGTTACTAATCCCTCCATGCTAAAGGACTAGACATCTTTTTCAGGGGGCTATTATTTAGCATTTTGTTGGCCATGGGATATGACTGTTGCTTATGATTCTACTTTAACTGAAATAAATAATCGGTTTGTTTCTAGGTGATTCTGCATCACCAAAGAGTACCAAATATGTGACACAAAATCTGTGAAAAAAGATATTTAAGAGTAAGATATTCCAGATGTGATCTATTGTCCCATACCTGTAATTTGCTAAATGCATAACTAATATTAACACTTAGGTATCTAGTCACTGAAGATCATGAATTGACTATTGACTATATATAATTTTGCTGAAGTGTCTGTTACAAAGATGTTCTCTTTAACTTACATTTGGAGAGTTCAAACTATCCATTCCCAAATTTTCTAAATTGCTTTTTAAGTATGTACTCTTAATCATTGTAAATGAGTATGAGCGAACTCCATGTAGTCAGAGGGTTTTTTTATTCTGTTTTGTTTTTCACTTGGCAACATTTTGTACTACGAACCCTTGAATTTTTTCTTCAAAAATATAAAAGATAAAGTGAACTATATAATTGTTTTTCTTTACTAGGACATTCATGTTGATTTTAATGAACCTTATGATTCTTATATACTATTACATAGGTTTAAAACTAAATGCTATTTCACATACCCAAGGCACCATCAATAGTACATCATTCCTTGTAAATGTTTTGCCTAATGTACGTATAAATTCCTCCAAGATTTGATGCTTCACAATGTCCTCTCTAGACAATTCACCGCTGCATTAGTCTTACACTAAAGAGTTTTCTTAGAAACATGTTTTCCAAGACTATGATATGTGTTCATGTACCCTGTACATGAATAGTGTATGCATATCCTGTATAGTGCATCTGTCAACAGCTAAACTAGTCATATGGGAACTCCTTTTTAGTCAATGGAAAGAACTAGACACTTTTAAGGTAAGCTTCCCCTCCTCAAATATATATATATATGTTCTTTATGATTACATGAATGGAACCTAGAAATGTCAAATTTTCTATATTATGCACAAAGGCAACCACAATAGATGAGTACATTACATTAAAACACACTCTTCAACTAATCTTCTAAAACATGACATTGACTATACCTGAAAAATGACAGGTGACAGGCAACCTACAATAAAAATGACTGTGCAAATGACGCTTGACAGTTCCAGCCTTCAGTTACACTGCTTAATTACAAATGCAGCAATAAAGCAATACTTAATTTTATGTTTTAACTTATCTTTACTCTAAAACCTCATCTTAAAAGGATCTGGATCAAGGCTAATATTGACTGTTAGAAAAACTCAGTCTAACTGTGAGACCATTTTTGATGACATGAAACTAGATGCTATAGGTGAACACATCAGAAAGGAGAAGAATCTTACAAAG
The DNA here is from genome assembly GCA_009867235.2 of Psittacus erithacus. Taxonomy (NCBI): domain Eukaryota; kingdom Metazoa; phylum Chordata; class Aves; order Psittaciformes; family Psittacidae; genus Psittacus; species Psittacus erithacus. Next base: position 59,173 of record WYDI02042115.1, read on the forward strand.
AGACCTGGACAGGCTGGAAAAGTGGACTAACAAGAAAGCATGAAGTTTACAAAGGGCCCCTCACTAAAAGAAAGACATTGAGGTGCTGCAGCATGTCCGAAGAAGGGCAATGAAGCTGGTGAAGAGTCTAGAGCACAATTCTTATGAGGAGTAGCTAAGGGAACTGCGTTTTGTTAGCCTGGAGAAAAGAAGGCTGAGGGAATACCTTATTGATCACTACAACTACCTGAAAGCAGGGACATAGTTTAGTGGTGGACTTAGTGCTAGGTTAACAATTAGATTTTTGAAGTTGAAGGTCTTTTTCAATCTTAATGAGTCTATGATTCTACACATGAGTATTACTAGCAAAAATAAAGACATGATCATCCCACTGTGTTTGGAAATACTGGTGGATGACCAAGGCAGGACCTACAGTATTCTAGTACTGAAAGGGCATCTGCGAAGAGGATGGAATCTCTCTTCTCAAAAAGCCACAAGAAGGAGACAAAGAACAACAGGCACAAGTTGCACTGGGAGAGGTTTCATCTTGATATAAGGACTTCAATACAGGCCAAATACATATTACTTCCCTTATTTTGCTTCCCTTGTTTTCCCTTTTATTTCTAAAGAAAAAGAAAAGATCTGTGATGCTTGAAATCGTGGAAATGGAATATTTTCCTGTTTATTATCAGTTATTTGTTTTTTAACAGTTCTCCAATAGCTAATAGTTCTTTGATTGTATTAGCTTTCTAGTGAGTTTGATTTTTAGAGATAAAAAAATCTGTTTTCTCTTCCACAGATATTTTCACATTCTACAAAGTGACATTTATTTTCAGCTGCCATGTAAAACACCTGGTGTCATGTAAATGATGTGTTTCTCATGAACTTTGCTATTGCTGCCAAGAAATATGATCAATGTGAAAATATGGATAACACTAAACTGATTTAGGTTCAGTACAGCTAGGTCTGTAAACCCAGCTTTTTTAGATACTAATGACCACCCATTCAGCTTTTAGTTATTACCGCAGTGGATCTACACTTTCTTATTGATGCAAAACCAAAAGATGGAACAATACATGTTGTATACCCAGAGGAAACAGTTTCTTTTCTCTAATTAAAAGCATATTGATCTTTTTTTTTACCATTAACTTTAGAATTAATTCATGACTAAATGCTACTTTAGACTTAGTTTCATATGCTTTCAGAAAGAGCAACAGAATGCTTTCTTTGATTTTATCCTATCACATGTTTCCTGTAGAACTAGGACATTTCTTTTGGTAACAGAGCGCTTTCTGTCTTAGTAAGCATCCCTGTGGGAAAAACAAAATCAAACACACAAGCAAACACAAATTAAAAATGATGCCTTCCCTCTGGTCTTTGAGGTATCTTATCTTTGTGTGTGTAGCTGAAATGAGAGCTTAAATATGTTACCAATAGACAATGCCAAGGCCTTAAGCAAATAATGAGATCAATCATGATGATGATACAGCAGTCCCACTTCCCTGGGCACTTCCCCTAAACTGTAAAGGGAGAATGGCTTGATGTTATTCATTTATTCTTATGTCTTACTTAACTCAAGACATCTGAAGGTATAAATACAACAGAGAGATGGATGGATGGATGGATGGATGGATGGATGGATGGATGGATGGATGGATGAAAAGAGACAGGTAGGAGGGTGGGCAGGTCGGTAAGTAAGTGGCTAGGTAGACAGATAGATGATTTCCCTGGGTCCAGCAGTAGCAGTCATTTTTCTCCTTCTTAGTAGCTGGTACAGTGCTGTGGTTTTGACTTTTGGTTTGCGAACAGCGCTGATAACACTGATGTTTTCAGCTACTGTTTAGAATGTGTAAACTGACCAAGGACTTTCTGAGCCTCATGGGAGCAGGGGAAGCCGGGAGGAAGTAGAGACAGGACACCTGACCCAAACTAGCCAAAGAGGTATTCCATACCACAGTGTGTCATACTCACTATATAAACTGGGGACAGTTACTCGGAACGGCTAGATCTCTGCTGGGGTGGGGCTGGGTATCAGTCGGTGGTGAGCCGTTGTATTCTCTTCTCCTATTATTTCCTTTATCATTATTATTATTGGTGGTAGCAGTAGTGATTTGTGTTATACCTTAGTTAATAGACTGTTCTTATCTCAGCCTGTGGGAGTTGTATTCTTTTGATTCTCTTCCCCATCCCTCTGGGAGCTCAGGGAGGTGGGGAGGGGTGAGTGAGCGGGCTGTGTGGCAGGCCTTAAACCACAACAATGATGATGATAGATGATAGATGATAGATGATAGAGTGGTGGGTAACTCTTGGCTAGGAGCCAAACCCCTACCTAGCTGCTTGCACACTCCTCCCCCATAGTGAGACGAGGAAGAAAATGGGAAGAAGAGGGACAAGAAATGTTTGTTGGTCAAGATGAAGACAGGGAAATCATTTACAGTAAATCATTTACAGTAAACTACAGGCAAATTTGCAAAGTTTACAAACTGCAGGCAAACAAGAGTTGACCTTCTGAAATTAATTAAATTTATTGCTAATTATAGTATTTTGGTTAATGGAAAACAAAAAAACAGACATTCAAACAACAGCTTTCCTCTTCCTCTTTGCCAACTCAACTTTACTCCTTAGCTCAAGACTCCTGTTCCACCTCCCCAAGAAACGCAGTGGGAAATGAGGGGTGGGTGGGGATTACAATTAGTGTATAACAATTTTTCTCTGCCACTCCTTCCTTCACACACTTTACTTCTGTTCCTGTGTGGCCCCTTCCATGGGTGGCAGTTACTTTGAGAATATATATCTGCTCCAGCACAGTTCTGTTTTGGGTCACAGGGGAATCTCTGCTTTAGCACTATGGAGCACTGTCTCCTTCTCTGACCTTGTTCCCTTTTCTCTTTTCCACATCTTCTGTTCCCTCCTCTCCTTCTGTAGTGCTTTATGCCCTTTCTTAAAGACATTTCCCCAGAAGTGTCACCACTTTATCTAAGGGGCTCAGCCATGCCCTGTGATGGGTCTGCTGGAACTGGGTAGAACTGGTTCCATCTGACATGGGGTGACCCAGGCCCCTTCTTACAGAGGCTGTCCCTGCAGCCATCCCCACCCCTTTAATACAAACAACTTAACACATACACCAAATATAGACAGGCAAATAAATAGCTAGGTATCAACATACAGAGATACAGAACACTGTTCTGAGTAGTTGCTGTGGATGTGATATATATGTAAAAAAAATAATCTATGTTTAGTCTATTTACAGTGCATTTAGACCAGAAATACCGCTTTCCCTCTCTTCTTCCATCTTCCCCCCCGCCCCCCCCTTCACCTAGTTCCTTGTGAGAAGGTAATCTGTGTGCGCCCTATTTGCCTCTGATAACCTTTGTTTGAAAGGGTCCTGCAAGAGTCTTTCAGCATTTGCGGTAAGAAAACTCCTTCACCTGAGCAAGCTACACACATTATTTAGCAGTGTTC